>JAXCLO010000114.1:149373049-149393956 GCA_035583995.1 Arremon aurantiirostris
CCGATCTACCAAGGAAGGAAGGAAGGAAGGAAGGAAGGAAGGAAGGAAGGAAGGAAGGAAGGATTAGATGGGAAAGTGAAAATTTTGAAAGAGAATTGAATGACCTGAAAATTTGGCTGTGAATGAATCAAAGAAGGACAAATAATGTTGTTAAGCCATCCATTGTCCCTTATTTTCCATGAGACTCAATGAATTGCCCTTTCCCTTCTTCTGCATTATCCTTTGCTCTTGGCCAAGGATCATGACCTTGTTTCCATTCCAGCATGGCACTGTGGAGACCCAGAGCAGGACACAGAACTCAGTCAGCTAAAAAACAAGACTCTGTGCATGACTTTGAGCTACGAACTTCTGTCTTTTTCCCCACTGTAACTCAGTGAACCACTAAATAATCTGATATCCAATATCAGCATACGATCTGACATTTGGCATCCCACCCACTGGAACTCCAGGAAGCTGAGAGGCGAGAGGCATTTCCAGCTCCTCATCCTTCTCAAAAAGTGCAGCTAAAATCATAAATATGTGATAAAGTCAGGGAAAATACAACCGTGAAATGGCTGGGTTTGGATCTGTAAGCCTGGGCGAAGGGTCATAACTTAATCCTGGAAGAGGATGCACATTGGAAGGTCCCCCAGATCCATCAGCAGAAAACACTCATGATGTTAATAAACTCCTGTTTTCTCCTTGTCAATATGGCTTCAGCAAAACCAACAGCACGGGGCATGGAGCTCCAACTGTAGTGTGTATTAAGGGGGTTGTACATTGCATAAACATTATGATTTATTTTCAAAAAGAGAGAGATGCCACAGATCCTTGTGCTCTCAGGGACTCTAATTTATTGCCTAATTAAACACTTGCTGCCAAATTGTCCATCCTGTCATTTTTAATTCCTGGTCTAATATCCCAGACAAGAGAACACTTAAGGAGGCTCCCTTCTACAAGTGAGGCTTAAATGAGGAAAGATGTTGATGTGTGTTTCCTAATCAAAGTCAATAGGCTATCAGGAGCAATTATTCTTCAGCAGGTCTGTTCTTCTGACACCATGCAATGTGTATGAGTCTGCCAAGGTCTGATGACGCTTTATCCCCTTGCTGTGGAGGCAGAAGGCAAAGCCAGCAGCTCAAAACTGAGAGAAACCCTTGGGAAGATATGCAGGCAACAGGGACAAGCAGAACATGTTTCTTTTTAGCCTAAAACTAGATTTTTTTTCCTTCAACATGTGTTGTTTGGAATGAATGCCAAGGCATCTTGTGGCAAGGGAGACCTGAGGACATTTTATCTTAGACTACCAAGTGCTCTCACTGCCTTGTATATTTTTCCCTTTCCTCATTCCTCTGAGATGGGAATGCTGGGTCCTGTTGCTGGTAAAATAGGGCCTAACCCTGAGTTTTACAGAGTCACAGCTCTTCTCTAGGTCTGTCCTAGAAGTCTTACACAGGACTGCAAAAAAGTAAAATTTGAGAGAGAAATAGATTTGGGAAATTCGGCCTATCTTGATTGGAACCCCAGCTTTGTCCCTGTAGGTTGCTGACACGCTGCTTTTAAGTCCCTTCAAAGTTTTGATTTCTCCAGGATAAACCATCCCAGCTCTCTCATCCTCTCCTCAGCAGCATGTGGTGATCTTCTTGTCTTTTAGGTGTCCGGAAATAAATTGTATGAAGCTTTATTCAGGAAATAATGCTGATCATCTTGTAATTCCCTGCATCTTCCTTCTAGCCTGTTTTGAAGGTGGACATAAGACTTAACAGCCTCTGGTCTTGGCCTTCCCTTCACTGCACATCCCTTTGCCCAGTGTCTCAGTGGATGATTGGGTTGGATTTGCCATGGTTTTGGTTGGAGGGTGGCTGCTGTGGTGTCCTCCTTGAGAACCTTGCAGAAGCTTCCCTTTTGTCTGACATGGCCATGGAGAAAGGAGCCCATGCCAGGTTTGCTGGCAGAACTTGTGGATTTGTGGTGGATCTGTGCTCCTGAAGGGCTGACCCCATGGGAGGGACCCACAGTGCAGCAGTTTGGGAAGAAGTGAAGCCCATGGAGAGGGCTTGTGTTGGGGAAGTTCCTGGAGGACTTTCTCCCATGGGAGGAACCCCACACTGGAGCAGGGGAAGAGTGTGAGAAGTTCTGCCTCTCAGGAGGAAGCAATGGCACAGAAAATGGGATGAGCTGACCATAACCCCCCATTCCTTTCCTCTACAGCACTGAGGTGAGGATAGGTAGAGAAATCAGCAATGGAGCTCAGCCTGGGAAGAAGGGAGAGATAGGGGGAAGGAATTTTTAAGGTTTGGTTATACTCCTCTGCTCTGGCTGATAATAAATTCAATTTCCTTGAGTGGAGTCTGGTTTGCCCATGACAACAATTGCTGAGTGATCTCCGCTTGTCCTTAACCTGATCCAAAAGTCTTTGTTATAATTTATCTCCCCTGTCCACCTGAGGAGGGAAGAGAGAGAAGTTTTGATGAGTACCTGGTATCCAGCCAGGGTCCACCCTGCACAATACTGCATCCAGGGTGTCAGAAAATGTGTGCTCAGTTTCTGTGCCTCCTGATGTTTGTTATCCACTGTGAAAACCTCTTCACAGATTCTCCCACCTGAGCAGGAAAGTTCCTGGAGGAACCATGGCAAGGTCATGGCCATGGCCTTGTTTCTCTTTGGATCCAGCAGAGCACAGCAACAGGGAAAAAAACTTGCAATGCCTATGAAACTGTCAGCAAGTTCGAGGACAGCAGAGTTGCAGGTAACTACTCAAATGTTAGGTTTTTGTGAGGCATTCATCTCCTCTGTCTTTTTTCTTATTCATTCCTCCCTCCCTATTTAGCTTTTGCTGTTTTATCCCTCAAATTAGTGATATGATGCTTCCTGTCTCTGCTTGACAAGCCAGCATGAAAGCTGAGAATATGTAGATGTGGTGTAAGCTGTTATTATCACCTTTAGATAATCTCATGTCAGAATTTATATCCCTTTATAACCAATCTCTTTTCATAGAACCTCTTAACAATTACTCTCTGTAGAATTTTTTTGTCAAAAAGGTAAGCAAAGTCATATATATATATATAAAAATATATATATTTGTGTCTGTCTATGAATTGTATATATGCACATAAATACAAGTTATTTATCAGGTTTTTCTTTCCTGTAATGACAATTCATTATTTAATAAATTACCCCTAATATTTTTGTTATTCTTTGTGTCTTTCCCAAGAAAAAAATGTGTTTTTTTTATCTTTTTTTTTTTTTAAGCAGTATCAGGAAAAGCCAATACCACCATTACCTTCCCCACTAATGGCATACAAGGAATTTTTGAAATAATTCTTTTTTTTGCAGAGAACTTTGGACATCCGTTTAGGTTGTCAGTCTTGGTGGTCTCTTTCTGGAGTAGAACTCTGCAGTTTGTCCTGACCCATCCTGTTACTCCACATCTCCCTCCACCCCTGCAATATTTAGATACAGACCCTTGTGTTTGGACCTCTGATTTATTTATGGATATAAAGTTTATGATTATGATGTTCTGTTCTATTCTAAAAGGTCCCTACAGAGCTGTGGCACAGCAGAGCCTTGACTTTAGATGGTACTTTAGTAATAGAGACTTTTGTGCCCAACTGAGTCTTTGTTTTTCCCTGTTTCTTCCCTGTCTCAGTGCAAGCTCCTCTGTTTACAGTGAGGAGCTCACGAAACAAGACTTGACTTGTCTGCCTTGGGGACAAAAAGGTGCTATTGAATAAAAAATAGATTTTCACAGGGAATTTGGTTTAGCTTACTTTGGGTCAAGTGAATAAAGAAACCCAAACAAAAACTCTTTTCCCTCAGCCCTGAGGACCTCATCCAGCAAGTTATGGAGAGAGACCAACTCTAAGGACATGCAGAGGAATTAACTGAGGAATTGTAAAGGTCAAGGTAAAAGAAGAGGTCCGTGGGGTTGGAGATAACCAGAGGAAGGTTACTCTCTCACTGTGTGACTTTATAGGAGCTTTTCCCTTTGGATCAGCCTGCCATTCATTGCAATTTCAGTAGCTGAGTGCTCTGTAAGGTTTGATTGAACCATTGCATGTGCATCCCAACCAGCCTCTTGGTAAATGCTCCAAAAGACACCTGTGAAGTTCAGATGTTTCCTTCTCACTCCTTTTTCATGGTTGTTGCTGAGAAATGCACTGAACAGACACAGAGGTCCAGCCCTAGAGTGGATGGATGGATGGATGGATGGATGGATGGATGGATGGATGGATGGATGGATGGATGGATGGATGGACAGGAGACTTCTGTGCCAATTTGTGCATCTTACTGAAATTCCAAGCTGCCTTTAAAGCTGTTCCTTTCCCCACAGATGGTTGTCTCTGTGTTTCCACTTGCTGTGACCTTCCTGCCTTCATCCTTCCCAAAAAGAGGTGCTAAAATCATAAATATATGGTAAAGTCAGGGAAAACACACCATGAAATGGCTGGGTAAGAATATTTGAGCAACCCCATCTGTGTCTGAAAGGTGCTGCATTACTCCATGTACACGAAGATGTGAATGGGATGGTATTTACTTCTCCAAATTCAGGTGCTTTAAGTGTTCATTACATCATCCTAAATTGCCAGGGCTCCTGTTATAGCAAATAAAAGGACAGTTAAAATACTGAGTGGGGTTGGGTTCAAGGCAGTTTACCAAAAAGTGTCAGTGCTAGAATCAGGGCTGATCTGTTGATTTGCTGTCAGATCTCCTCAGGTGGAGGAGCCAGCATTGCAGACCCCTGCATTTAATCAGTCACATCTTTCATAATGAGTACACCCTGAGGTTTGATTTAGAATGTGATGAAGACATGAATTCACCTGGAAAAGCCAGATGAATTTTCCTGATACCTGGCTAAACCCTCACAAGAAGGCTTTTCCTTCCCTTTATTGCCAGGTTGTGCTGGAAGGCTAAGAAGATCTGCTCCTGCTGTGCAGTCCCTGGAGCAGAAAGAAATCCTTGCAGTGCACTGAGAAAAACCATCTTTCTTCAATTTAGCCAACTCTTTATGGTGTAACTGCCTTTTTTCTTCATTCCTCAGACACAGCAGCTGGAAAAGGAATGCCTAAAATTGCCACTAGAGCCTGAAGTTTGTTTTTGTCTGGAGTACAGAGATGGGGAATGCTGCAGGCACCAGTTTCACTGTCTTATAAATGATCACTATTGAGAACTACACATTTTCCCTTGATATTTTTACCTAAATGATGGTCTTGAGGATAGGGACAACTGTTAATATTCTGGTCTGTTCCTCTAATGGCAGAAATGATGCTCCATAGATTTACATGAAATAGGATAACATGAATTTTATAAAACAGCCAGAGTGCATGAAAGAACTGTGAAAATAGGTACATTAGGAGTTGTAAGGTACTCAGGAAAGAAAAGCAGCCATAGAAAGCCCCAAAGAAAGAAGGAGGAGGCTAAATTAGAATTGTGGAGAAACCTTTTTTTTTATTTCAGGAACCCAACTGCCTAACAGTGAGAAAACTGGAGTTATCAGTTTAACTTACTTTTGTTTTATCTGTCCAAAGGAAATTCTTTTGTGCTAACAGATTGTTTTCATTCAGGGCTGCTACAATAATTCACAAAAGTTTTAAGTATTAGAAAGTGATGATATAAATGAGATAATCAGAAATCTTAATGGGGTCTAGAGAGATAGAAAGCAAAAGCAGGAAGGAAGGACCCAAGAGGCAGCAATGAGACTGGACAAATAAAACAAGGGTATGGAAGTCTGCAGAAAGCATAGAAATAAATTTGAAGCATTAGATTTAAGATGTAGAGTGAGTAGCTGTCACTTAAAAAAACTCAAAAAAACAAACCTGTGTGTAATTGATAATTTTCCTTGGGAAATGCTGATTCTCTGAGCCACCCCAAAGACTCTCTCCCTCCTTCCAGTGCACATTGAAGTCCATCATCATTGACATCTCCTCTCCTCCCCTTGGAGTTTCTCTTTCAGGATTCCTTCCAGATCTATTTCTTCCCAACGGTTTGAATCACTTGGCCTTTAAAACTTGTTTCCATCCAGACTTTGAGGTGAATTTTTATATAGATGTAAGAATGGGACTCTCACACACTTCACATCTTTGCAGTGACATTTTTACACAGAGCCTCTCCAGGAGCTTGGCCAGGCACACTTGCAGGGGTAATTAGCTGATAGCCAGGCTGGGGAGCTCAGGTGCTCATAAACTCTGTGCTGACACAGCTTTGCCTCTTCAAGCCTGGAGTTAATTGGCCAGACCTTTCCCTGTGTCCTTTGGATCCCCAAGGCTCAGACATCTCTGCAGATTCCTTTGCAATGAAAATGACTGTATGGTGAAGATCTATTCCATCCCTTTTTCTTTGGTAGGAAACATCAGTGTGAGAAGTACCAGACTGGACTTAAGGCTGTGGTAGTTTGTGCTGTGCCCTATCTGTCATGTTAGCAAGGAATGGACATTTCAGAGGAAAGTTTAAGAATCAGAGACACAGATTTCCTCCAAAGTTCTAAACCAGGAGCTGGCCTTGTGTAGTCTCTTGATTTGTGGGCATTAATGATGATGATTTTCACTCATTAATTGAAGGAATCCTGAAGTACCTCCCAGAGTACTGCTAAGACAATAGAAAAACTTACATTTATTGTTTACAAATCAATGTACAGAAATTTGAAACCTCAACTGGCACTGTAAGAGGAGTAAAAAAGACCTTCTGGCACTCTTCCTCCTGACTGACAAGTGCCACTTTATGATTCTTCATACAATAACCCTGGATTTCTCAGTTTTAGCAAATTCTCAGTGAGATCTTTTTTTCCACCATGGACTTTTGCAGGCCACTCTTGAGCAGTGTTAGATGAAGATCCTGACTTGAGAAAAATCTCTTTGTCAGTCTGTTATGGAAGGAAATCAGGTTTTGAGGCTTGTGGATTCAAACCACATCCTAACTCCACCTGAAAGCCCCATTTGGGAAAGCACCAGCTTGGCTCTCAGCAGCTCTGGGTGCAAGCAGCCTTTTAGACCTCTCCTGACAAGTGGAGGAGAGCAGATTTCTCAGGTCCAAACCCCATTTCTCTGAAATCACTGACATGAAAGCCCTGTGATAGCTGAAACGATGGCTAACCCCAATTTTGCCATGAAAATGCCACTCATTACACTCTACCAACTTCAATTTTGTGCTTTGTTCTCAGAGGCACGATGTGCCAGGGTGCATCTCTGCTGTGAAGAGCAAACAGTGCCATTACCTCCTGGCTGAAAATGAGAAGAAAATGAATAGAGGCTGAAATATGAAGTGCCATTATAGGAAATTGGTTGGTTATTAGACTGTATTTGCTGCTGCAGTTGCAGAGCTCAGTTCTGTACAAAAACAAAACCCACAAAGCCCAGAAACAGCTCGTGGCTCAATTTTCAGATGCATGCTGGCAGCCCTTGGTACCCCTGTCATTGTCAGCCAAGTCCCTGTGGACTTCCAGCCTTGGACTTCCTTGGCAATAACTTGGCTGACCTGCAGGCAGCGTGGGTTGACTTTGATTTATGTGACTCTGGTTCAATCCTTAACTTCGTAAAATAAACATTTTCTTTCTTTTTCCTGCAAAGTTGAAAAGAAGCTCCCTCTTTTGTTCAGAAGATTTTTGGGACAAAGAGTGTTTCTCATTGTGTACTGAGTGCCACAGGCATTGATCTCAGATGGTGACTTGCTTTAATACAGTAATTAATGAAACAGTAACGATATTTCCTTTGTGCCGAGATCTCTGAGCAGGTTTCCCTGGCAACAGCCCATGCACAAGCTTCTTGCCTGTAGCAAATGTGAAGTTATTTGAATCATTCACATTCTTTTAAAGAAAGAGGGCTGCTGTGACTCAAATTAACTCAGATTTACTGCAAGATGAAAGTGCACGCAGGGGCAGCTACCTCAGGTCAGCTGATGCACAGGAACCTTTTACCTTGCACTAACTCACTCGTGTGTTTGAACCTTCCATGCTACCATAGGAGCTTTTGTCTCAGAATCATAAAATAGTTTTGGTTGGAATAAACTTTCAAGGTCATCAAGTCCAGTACAGGAAATATGTGTATTTTCCCTAACTTTGTTTTTCTCTCTCCAGCCATTTTCTGCCAACAGAATCCATTCTATTTTACACTAGGATAGCATCAGATCTTCATCTTTATAGTCCTATAGGGAAGGAGAACATATTCTGGCCTGAATTCTTTTACAACCTTTATTTGTCATAACCATGGGAAATGATGGAAGTTAGGGATGTGTCTGTGGTGATGGATCCAGTTCAGAGGGGCTTTGAGGGACACAGATAACAACACAACAGCCAAGGATTGGCAATACACCCTCACCCTCCCAGACATTGTGCTGGTCAAGGTCAGGCTCAAGGCAAGCGTGGGAGAAACTAAATTCTGTAGTCAGCGTGCAAATATGTAAATCAGTTATTTTCTGCCACAAATAGTGGACAGCTCAGAGCTTTTTGGGCTCTCCTGCACATCAGCAGGGTGCATGTTTTGATTTTGTCTTGAGTAGGGACTCTCCTCAAGGTTACTCCTCCAAACTGGAGAATCTTTATTTTGTGAGACACTCAGTGAGTTCAAAATAAAAGCACTGAAACTTTGAAATCTTAGCTAAGTGATGTGAAGGTCTAATTATGCACAAGTAGTCCTTCAGATGTAAACAATTGACCTATCTATTCTTTGTCTAGAACATAAGGGAGTCCTCTCTGAACCTCATGACCCGATGGTAGGGTGTCCCTCACAGTTTTGTCTGACCTTGTCCTCTGTGCAGTAAAAAATCAAGAATACCTTGTCACACAGTCTTGTTAAACCACCATCCCATTTACTATCAAGCTCTGTTAAATTTCTGGTTTATAAAGATAAATATATTGCTATTCCTGTTAGTGAAGTGTGTCACAACATCCATGACAAGGACACAAGACCCCAAGCAGCATGATTCCTTTTGGCTGCTGATCCCATATTTCTCTTCTGCCAAAAGAGATGATCCTTTTGAGCAGATAGTGAGGCAGTTCCAAAGGAGAAAATTTGGAATGGAGAGAAGTATTCTAGACCAAAGCTTTTTATAATTTATTTGCTGTATCAGTGAACACTTGAATAGTCACAGAGAGTCAAAGAAGCAAAAACCTTCAGGAGCAAAGGAAAAGTATTATTTATCTTGCAGATCTTTTAGATTTGTTCTTTCTAATGCAGGAGGAAGTGCCTCAGCAGATCAGGAGACAGACAATATCAATAATCACTTGCCTTCCTTTCCAGGGGGAAGTTGTGGTGAATTAATCTTTAAAAGGCTTTGCCATCAAATTTTAAGGAAAAAGACTAGAGGAAATATTTTATTCCAATGATATTTTCTAGGCATCACAGCCTAGAGATGTTGCTTGGCTTTATGTTTAAGGCCTGTATGGACCTTACCTGATTCTTTGTGCAAATCCAAACTGCAAGGATGTAAAATATATTGGAAGTGGAATATTAACAAAATCCATAATTGGCACCTGGTCTGAGATAGAATAGTAGACTTGGATAATCTAATATTTTTGGTTGGTATCTAAAACAATAATGTTGGTTTAACACCTCAGCAACTTGGTGGAAGAAGGTAAGGAAATCTTCAGCTAGGTATTGAATTTAAAGACAGATTTAGAAGGGATCAGAGTGGGACTTTTGAGAGTATCAGTTGATACTCTGTGAACTGTCAATGTCTCTTTTACACCTCTGTTGTCCCAATGTTTGAGTTCAGATCACTCCTAGGGACAAGGCAGTGGGATATAGAAGGACAGTGAAACCAAACTATTGGACTCCTTCTTCACCTATGCAGTTTGGAAAGGTGATCTACTAAATCTAGGCCTGGAGAACATCCACATGGCAGAACCCCTAAAAAACCCAAGAAAGCTGAGTTACTAAAAAGCTCCAGCATTCTTTGTTTTTCCAGTCTAAAAATACTTTTATATAAAAGACTTCAAACTGTTTTCTGTGCTAAACACACAAATGGAAATCTCACTGCACTGCACACATTACATCACTAAAATAAATATTGTTGTCTTTAATATTTAAAGAGATTTTTGAAACAACCACAGAGGATGAAAAATACAAGCCAGCAAAACCTTTCTGTGTCTCAGCGCCCTACAGAGGCGTTATTTCAATTCTCCTGCTTTAATTTCTTTAGCTTTCAAGGAATTCCAAGGTCTCTGAAATGGCATGCTGGGCAGGGAAACAGAGCTGTTCTCCCCAGGGTTCCTCTGGCTCTTTATTATTCACCATCACAGGAATTTTTCTCCAGTGTGGGTTGAGGATCTGCATCATGCACACCTCAAAGCTGCTGGAGCAGCAAATGCACAGAGCCCAGGGCATCCCAAACACCATCAGGCACTGGTACTTAAGGCAGGACAGGGGACATGGGGTTTCCCTAATTCTGTCTGTGCTACCAGGGCTGAGTTCAGCCTCTTTGGAAGTTAGTAGGAACTTTGCTGTTGTTTTTTTGGGATGAGGAGAATTGGGATGAGCAGAAACTCTTCCCTCACAGGCTGATTCCAGATGAGGTTCCTTGCCTTGTCCCTGTCCCAGAGCTGTGTGTCTGACCCTGTTCCTCCATTACACTCAGGACAAAGTCCTGCCATAAACAGCAAACTTGTGTTCCAAACATCCCTCCCTCCCTCCAGGTGGATTCCTTGGGACACTCAGATTTTCTGAGTGTTGAATTTTACAGGTGCATGATGAGTTTAGAAAGTTGTGAAGGAAGAACATGAGCTAATACTCAAGCTGTAGATAGATGTCAGGCCAAATCCAGAGTGATACCAAGTGCATTTGGTCACAGTTGCTGGGACCAGAAGTGTGAGCAGAAAAGCAGTCACTTGTTCTCTGTTGGATGCCTTTAATTCATTTAACCACAGTAATTCCTTTGCCTGCAGTAAAGGGAGGGAGAAATTACCTAATGATGATTCTGGAGAGGGACTTATTGCAAGAACATGTAGTGATAGGACATGGGGGAATGGTTTTAAGGTGGAAGAGGGTAGATGTGGCATTCACATTCTCTGAAAAATCCCTTCACCCAGGATTTTTCTCCTGGGGAGCTAAGAGGCCTCAGAGAAAAAGGAAAACAATTCTTATCTCATTTGCTTCTCCTATGTTATGCTCATGTGTGGGATGTGTTTGGAGATTGTTTACCCAAAGGTGGTTGCCTGATTGGATTCTGGTGTGAGTTTTTTTGACTCTTTGGCCAACTGGGGCCAAGCTGTGTCAAGACTCTGGAAAGAGTCATGAGTTTTCATTATTATCTTTTTAACATTCAGTAAGTATCCTTTCTGTAGTATTTAGTTTAGCATAATATAGTATTCTTTAATATAATATAGTATAATAAAGTAATAAATTAGCCTTCTGAGAACATGGAGTCAGGTGCATCATTCCTGCCTTCGTCATGGCATTTCCCTGCAAATACAATAGGTAGATTTAGATTTGATATTAGGAAGAAATTCTTGCCTGTGAGGGTGGTGAGGCCCTGGCACAGAGAAGCTGTGGCTGTCCCATCCCTGGAATTGTCCAAGGTCACTCTGGATAGGTCTTGGAGCACCTGATCAAGTGGAAAGTGTCCCTGCCCATGTCAAAGGCTTGGAACAACATGGTCTTGAAAATCCCGTCCAGCTAAAACCATTCTATGATTCTGAATAGGTGAACTATAACAGTTTCTAGCATCAGAAAAGATCTGTTCTATTGGAGACTCATTAAATTAGGAATACTCACATGTCTTGAGTTCATGGATACATCCACATTTCTACTTGTGCCTGGCTATTTCTGAATTCTGCATGTTTGGATTAATATTTTGAGATCTGACTTTTCTCCTGCAGGTATCCCAATATAACACTGGAGTCATGCTGTGATCAATCAGATCCTTTCTGTGCACAACACACACAATCAAACATAACTCAGGTGTCGTATCCAGGGGCCTTAGTGCTGCAGTTCAATGCCCATTTAAAGCAGAATTCAGATCCTTTCCTTCATCAGTTTATTCCCCAATTTTTGTATTTAATTGTAGCAAAGGTTATGTATATTTCCTACATGTGGCGTCACAGTCCTTCCTAAGAGTAATTTTGTATTTTCCTCTCCTATTCAACTGGAAAAGTTTTACTCTGTAGACCAGAGGAAGTATTGTCAACAAAGGCTCATTTGGGGACTGTTCTCCTTTATTTTCAATAGATTTACACTTTCACAAAATCTTACCTTACAGTCAGAGAAAAGAGGGTTGACAGACCCCTGGCATGATTAACTACTCCATCACCCTCCCCTAGGGCAGGGTGGACTCTTTATGGACTGGTTACCCACCCCTTAGTGTAAATTTTTCATAGTGTTTCATCACATGGAACCAAGAGTGCCAAGCACACACTCACTAAGTCATTCCACAGACACCTTCACCCTTTCCAACCCTTTGTAGGTGCTCCAGGCTACAGGAACACTCAGAAATCACACCTACCTGGAACCTTTCTCAGAGCACAGCTGGAAAATGGCTGATACCCTCACCATGACCTGTCCTGCTGCCCAAAACAGGGTTGATGCAGCCAAGCTGCCTGTTGGGAACAGTCCTTGTCTTGTGCCAGTGCTTCTGAGCTGTTTGGGAATTGTGCAGGATAATGAGCTACTCCAGCTGCAGCAGCATCAGGGGCTGGTTTAGCAGAATAGGTAATTAACTTTGAGTGTTTAGCAGTGGCTCTGCCACTGTCTATTGCTAGTAGAGGTGCAGCTTTGGAATTTTCCTTCATTACACGCTGAGCTTGGTCCTCACATCATCATGCTTGGAGCAGTGCTGAGCTCACCCATACTAAGTCAGTGTGTGGCTTGGAAATGCTCAGATTTGATGGCTTCTCAACTAATTTATGTTAAGAAATGCTAGTTTTCTTTATAGTTCTGGCCACATTCAGCTGATCTGATTTTTGTTGTAGAAAAAAAAAAGAGAGTTGTTCACTGTAAAGCACTGTTTGAAAGAAATTCTGTGGTTAAAAAAGCTGCTGTTTATTGAGATAATTGTGGCTGCCCTGTGCAATGATACAACACAAAGTCTGACCTGATTACCCTGCAAAGGAGTATTTTTACTGAAGATGTGACAGAAAACCTGGTCTTTTTAGGGCTGGAGATGTCCAGGCTCTGTCCCTTGTGCTGCTGCAGCAGCAGCAGCAGCTCTCTGGCATGCAGGGTGCTCACTGAACCCTTCCTCAGTGCTTCCTGCATTACTATTTGTGCTTTACTATTTATACAGCAGGCATGGCCCTGTCTCCTTGCCATTCTTCAATCCTGCTACCACAAAATAATGCCAGAGTGGGGCTCAACTGGTTATTAAAAATCCACTTCCCAGTTTTTTCTTTCCCAGCCTTCACCTTTCGTGTTAAAGGGGCCCCTCTGCTCTTGGTGAAATGCAATTAAACCTCCTCAGCCATCTCCTGACTGGCCTCTTGGTGGTACTCTTAACTCAGCATATTCACCAGCTGCTCTGGCTGCCTTTAAAGGCATCAATCCCCACCCTGCTCTAGAGAACGATTTTAAGTAGATACTAAATATATACAAACTTTATGGACACAAAGCAAGATTTTTTAAAGGATTTGCCAGAGATACAGAAGCTCAATTCACTGATCCACGCTGACCTACTTCAGGGCTTCACCTGTCACACAATGCCCAGTGCTGAGATCTGATATCTGTGGAGCAGAGATGTTTGGATCCAGTGCTTACACTGGGGAATGAAGGCAAAATGAAAAGGGAGGTTGTCATTTGCATTCCCAGCAGTTTTCTAGTGCCAGGCAAAAGAAAAGGGTCCCACTGCTGTCAGGAATGTGCTACAGTGAATATTGAGGCAGGTTTAATTCAGTGTGTGTTCCCAAATGGCCAAGGAACATCCCCACAGAGGGAAACATTGTGTGGAGTCTGAGAAATTCAAGGTGCATGAGCTTTCCTGCCAAGAGTGTCAAAACAGGGTTAAAACTTATCATCATATTTAGAAAATCCCCAAGAAGCACTTAATTAGGGGGAAACTAAGGATACTTTCAACTGGAGTGGTTAGAGTCTAAATCTATGGCTGGGATCAAAACTAAGAACCCCAGAATCATTAGGGGTGGAAAAGAGCTCTGAGATCATTGAGTCCAACCACTAACCCAGCGCTGCCAAGCCACCACTAAACCCTGTCCCCAGCTGCCACATTTACACATCTATTAAATACCCCCAGGGATGGTGACTCCTCCCCTCTCTGTGCAGCCTCTTCCAATAATTGATGACAATTTAGATGCATAATTTTCCCCCAATATCCAATCTAATCCTTCCTTGGCTTTATACAACTGACACAAGCTTGAGCTCTTGATCATGAAGAAATTATTGGCAGATAAGCTGACCTCAAAGATTAATACATTTGATCAGAAATAAGTAGAATTATGCATTGAAAATTAAATTTTCTAGTAGTCAGAATGACTTAATTTTCCCACTGTAGACCAGCCATATCCTGCAAATAATTTATTTTGGTTTTGTCAATGGCTTTAGAGCCAATTCATAGCATGGATCTGCTGACAGCTCTCTTTTCTGACTGCCTTGGGTGCTCAGACTACACACAGATTCTGCTCTGCACTGGGTTGAATGAAGGCTTTTTGAAACAGGAAACAGTTACTAAGGAGATAGCACATAAAAATATATATACAGATATATTTGCTAAATACTTATGTACTGAAGATATTTATTGCAGCTGCATTTAGGCAAAGGGAAGAAGAATAAAAAGAAAGACAAGGTGGAGGCAAGAGAGAAAGGAATGAAGTCAAACATGACTGTAATGAGATAAAGTCTTCACAATTACAGAATTAGAAGCAAAGAACACTACAAATATACTGCAGTGATGTCCAACCCCTTCTCTATTCCCACTGTCCCCATCAGGCAGAGGTTTAAATGAAGATAAGTGGTTCTTATATCCTTTGCCATTCTCTGAGACCACTAAAATAGAAAATGTCCAACACCTGCTGCAAGCATATTAGTAATCAGATGAAAAATTAATGCCTACAAATCCTCAGAGTTAACTCTTCCCTTCAGCCATCAGCAGTTAATAAGAAAAAAGAATGCTGCAGGAAGGAAACAGATACGAAATACCTGCTCTGGGAGGTCCCCTTAGGGATCAAAATTGCTGGCAGGGTAATGATTAGGACAGGAAGAGTAGTGATTAGGACATAGGGATTTTTGCTGGAGCTTGAAGTGCTGTGTGTGAAAACACTGCCCCTGTCCCTGGGAGAGGGACCAGGAGTGCAGAGGGGCTGCGGAGGGGCTGCAAAAACCTTTCTTCTTGGTGCATGGGAGGATAGGCCACCTTAGTGGCCCAAACATCACAAAGGGAAGCCAGGAGACCTGGTTCTTATCCTCATTTTGTCCCTGGCTGGGTCAGGTTGATCAGTTTGTCATTTTGTCACCTGGGTCAGGTTGATCAGTTGTCACATCTCATGTCTGTGCCTCAATTTCTTTTGCTGTAAACGCCTCGACGAGGACATAATTTTCTGTAAATGTCTTGAGCAAGGGAGATTAAAACTGCTCTCTCTGAAGCTTTGCCTCTATTATTTATCATGATCTAAAAAAAGAAAAATCAATATTTTTGCTGGTCTTCTGTTGATTCCTCATTCTTCAGCCCATCTGAGCTTACATGCAATGTTTTAGCACAAGGCCTGCCCAGAGGGAGGCTGTGCTGGTTCCAGGGAGGACCAGGCCCTGTCCCTCAGGTCTGTTGGACACAGCAGAAGCCCAAACATCACCTCCCCTCTCAGAATCCTCTTTCCTTCCTCCCACACGATTTCTGGCTGCACACATTTCCCTTTGGAGAGAGAAAGAACCACGGTGAGGAAGGAACAAAGCCACCAGGATCAGCTCAGCATTCCCCAAGGACCTTTCCTTATCTGCTGCCTGCAGTCTGCCTCTCCAGCCTTGGCACTCCTCAGGCTGTCCAGAAATCAACAATGGCAGCAAGAGAAGGTGCCAGGGAGGCCTTAGAGCCCTTTCCCATTCCTGAAGGGATTCCAAGAGTGCAGGAGAGGGATCTTTTACAAGGGCATGGAGTGACAGAGCAAGGGGGGTGGCTTCAAACTGACAGAGGGGAGATTTAGATTGGATATTAAAGAAATTCTTCCCTCAGAGGGTGGTGAGGAGCAGGCACAGGTTGCCCAGAGAAGCTGTGGGTACCTCATCCTTGGAAATGTTCAAGGCCAGGTTGGAAGGGGCTTGGAGCAACCTGGGATGGTGAAAAGTGTCCCTGCCCATGGCAAAGGGGTGGATTAGATGCCCTTGAAGTTCCCTTCCAACCCAAACAATTCTAGGATTCTGTGATCTCATTGGAGAAAAAGAATAATTTTTACTCCATTTTTTTTCTGAGATAAATATCTTATTATCCAGAGCTTGTCACTCCTTTCTATGTCTCTGAAGCATAGAAACAGTTTGGAGAGGAGTTTAAAAGTACACCCAACTTTCTTGGCTTTTCCCTTGCAAGGACAACAGGGCAGCAACTCTCTGGGAAGTCACTGGGAGTGAGAAAGGGCCTTTTGCAGAACTGGTTTGTGAGCAATATGGGACAGGATGAAATCCAGGGACTTTGTCCAGTTGAACACTTACAGAAATGAAAAGTTAATCACACCTTTTTTCTTGATTCTCCCCTTCCACTTCCTTCTGCTGAAACCTTGGAGCTGAAGAAAATTGGAGCTATTTTGTGCTCCAGGTGATTCACAGTGGCAGAAAGGAAGGGAACTGTCCATTAAGGGTTACAATTGCTGGAATAGCAGAATAACAAAATGTTATTTTGCTCAGGTACCTGCTATCCCTCACTTTGTGGCAGAGGTGAGGTGGATATTTCCCTCCAGACTATCCCATCAAACAGCCTTTCTTCTCCCTGGGCTGCAGAATTTTGGTTCAGGGGAGCAACAAACTGGCCCTGGCTGGTATGGGATGCTGCTGAGAGCTGTCACTTGCATCTGGGCAAAATTAAAAAAAAAAGTTTAGAGTTTCTTTAATCAGTGGGTGGCTGCTTTGCTGTCTGCAAATGGGATGAACTGTCCACATTTAGTTCTTGTCTGTTCTACAAAAAATCTCCCTCCAACTTGGTAAAAGCAAATGCCTGAGTTTATCTTCTGTAGCCCAGAAGTTTCTCCCTTAAAAAAAAAAGGCAATAGTTCCCCAACAATTTGTTGGAGTACTTTTGAAAATGGTTTCAGAGCATGAACTGTGACTGTATCATCGCAGGACTCCCTGGAACTGAGGATTTTTTGTTGCTGTGCTCTGTACTAGTTTTTGACTGCAATAGTAGGAATTTCACATGAAGCCCGATTCCAAGAAAAACATTATTCCAAGAAAAGCATTATCTGTGATTTAGCTCAGATTGGTTGGAAATGCTGTCTTGGAAGGTTCTGTTTGCACTGTACACTTCTCAAGTACTGTTATTTGGATGGATAAAAACTTTGCTGAAGGTAGGCGCAGCTCTGCCAGCAAGGTAGTGCACTTAAACATTGCAACACTATTTTATTTATTGTTCCTCAGCAACACTTAAAATTTGCATTTTGTGGCCTTAGTTATGAGCTGTTATTTGAAAGAAAAAAGAAAAATGCTCTTATCCATGGAAATATAATTTAAAAAAATCAAAATTAAATAAAAAATCAATAGCATAAAAAAAATAAAATATGCAACAGACTAAAACATTCAACAGTATCCCTGTGTAGTGATCAGCAGAGAAATCTCAGTGATGCTAAGTCTTCCTTTTATGTTTGGTCTACTGCACTCACTGTATACACACACATAACTATTACGATCCAATTATAATCCATTAAATCAATTAAATCATCTTCTCTGGTATTTCCCATTCAGGGAAGTAAACCACTTAATCTGCCATGTTAACTGTTGAGAATATTGATCACCCTGTGCAGGGAAGACATTCCCTTATTTAAAAGATGGAAAGATTGTCACACTTCTGGGACTCACTGGCTTCTTTATCCCATTAATTCCCCCACTTTTGTGCCTCCAGAGGAGGAGGGTGAGTCCTTGCAGACTTCTAGGAAGGGATAGATCAGAAGAGCAATTTTGGCTAAGATTTGTGCTTTAGTGTGGCTGGCTGTGCTTTAGCCCTGGCTCAGCTGCTCGGTTGGTGATGCCCAGCCCAGCCCAGCAGAGTAGCTCTCTCAGCAGGGTCCTGCTGCCTGATGTCAGAGGCAAACACAACGTCCTGGGCTTGGCTGGCAGTTCAGGAGAAGCAGAACTGAATGACATTCAGGTTTCTGATGTCTGGCCCAGAATGAGAGCAGCCAAACTTTCTTCTCCTGTGCACATTCCAGGGACATTGACAGCCCTTCCTCTCGCAGACAGCCCCTGATGCCCAAACCTGTTTCTGCTACACTCTGTGACATTTCTGCCCATCTTGACTTCAACTGCAGTCAGGACTTCCTCTTTTAGGTAGAGGAATTTTGGATGAACCAAGAAAAAATTTATTTTTCCCTAGTGCCATTGTCGACCCCTGCTGGCTCACAATGTGACCAAGGGGATCTGAGCCCTCTGATGTCTCCTGCCTCAGCTCTTTCTCTGTGCCCTTGCCCAGCCATGTGTGAGGGAACCAGGGTAATTTCTCTGCAGACTTGATGACCAACAAATTGCAGAATTGTCATCAATGGCAGCAGCTTCTGTCTGCATGGGTAGTGAAAGAGTCGTGGCAGAAGGTAATTTGGATTCCATCCAAGTGTCCCATGTACTGTTTCACCCTGCAGCCCTCAGAATGAGTGACAACCTTTCTAGACCAAAGGTAAAGAAGATTATAAAGTGGTTCAACTCCAGCATGGAAGATTGAATGCAGGTTGTCCCAGAAATGCATGTCCTGGCAAAATATTTCTTAGGATGTGCTGGGACTCCATTAAGATGATAAACTTTATGTTCATCCCTCATCCTTACTACTGGATGGGAAACATCTGTTTTAAATGATGAGGGGTTCTGGGACCTCTGTTCCAAATATTTATCTGAAAAATTATCTCTGGGCTGGCTCCACAGATTTAGCAGTGATGCAGGGACAGGCTGTATTTCTGTCCTTACAGAAAGAATTTTTGTGATCCAACATAAAGTGAGATCAGTATAAAGTGTGATCCAGTCTAAAGTGTCCCCTGTTGGACCAGAACATGGAAGGTGAATTCCACTTTAAAAGGTTGACTTGGCACCAGCCAGTTCAGCTATATTGGACACAGGAGGTTTTTTTTCATAAAAATGTGATGATTTCTTCACCCAAAGATTCATAAAGATTTTAGAAGAGCATAATCTTCCCTGTGGAGACATCCACTTATCTCACTGACCGTGGCAAGGAGATGAGGGCAACTTTTCCAAGAGTCTATTGTCAGGTGAACCCTCCCTGGATGGCAGGGTTAGATATGTGCTAAAATAACAATTTAAAAGCCTCATGGCCCCTAATTGTTGGTACTTCAGGTGATGTTTAGATGGCATCTTCTGAAGATAAAGTCCAGTTCCTCAGCTCTCTTCTTCAGGGTTCAGATAGGAGTGATTTGTTCCCTCTGCCTATTCTGATCTTCTTTTGGTTTAAGAAAAGTCTTCCCCTACAAGGAGTTGGGACAATGTCTCTTCAGTGCTCATGGCCACAGCATAGAGTCCGGAGAAAGGAAAAAACCCTTATTCTTGGCAAAATTACAAAATCTGGAAGGACAGGATTAGGTCTGTGTTAAGTAATGCAGGCCTGGGTCCAGCTGTCTCTCATGTGCTGCTTTAGCTGTTTCTGGCTATTCTTTGCTTTTAGGTGGCATGCTGGTTATGACAAAGGTTTATCCTATCAGCAGCAAGTAAAACTCCTGGAGCTTTTAAGTGCTTGAGTTCGAGCAACTACCAAGTTGCTCATTTGCTTATGTCCTTGTATTCTGCTATTTTAAAAAAAATATTTCTGCAGTCTTTGATGAATCTGTTTTTATTGCAGATATCAGTGATTTCTGTGATAGTTGTGTGTCCTGTTTTCCCCTGAATACCACAAAGCCATGAAAAGTGGTTCCAATAAATTTTCCACGTGACACACATGCAGATAAACTGGCCTGGCCTTCAACACAGGCAGGGAGAGATTGTGTAATTTAAAGGAAACTCAGGAGTTACTTGTAAACCCAGATGGATGCAATAACCGCCAGCTAAAAGTTCATGTGCTGTTTGCACCTGGGAATTGTCAGTCACCACAGGCTGCTGGTGGGGTCACATGTAAGAGGGCTGTTTATATGCCATTTTCTTTTTATAGCTTAAATCAATAAGCTGATTGAGCTGAGCTGGATCGATCCTCTTGAGCTTTATTTACAATTATCCTCTGAGGGGTGATACAGTGGTGCTCTGAACATGCTACAGCAATTCTTTTTTGAGGCAATATATCTTCAGCTCAGTCTGAATCCTGTAGGACTTGAGGCGTTTGGACTACTGTAGCTGCGCTAAAGATCTTGCTAAACTGGGGCTGATGCAAGGATTTGCAAGATGATGAAGGTTAGTAACAAAGGCTGTGTTAGTCAAGGGTGAACAGAGACATGATGTTCCCTCAGTGGATGGAGAAACAGCCTCCTGCACAGGGCAAAGCAGTGCAAAGGTGATTTTCTGGAGGGAATTCCATTTGTTATTGTGTGACTCTCAGAAAAATCCCCTGCATCCAAGCTTGGCCTTTTGTGATCACCCTTTTTACCAGGCAGCCTCTCTTTAACAAACAACCTCTCCCCTCTTTTTGTGACCGCCTGCCCCATTTATCATAGAATCCTAAACCAGTCTGAGTTGCAAGGGGTCTTTGAGATCATTTAGTTCCAAACCCCTGCCATGGGCAGGGACACCTTCCTCTAGACCAGGTCACTCAAAACCTTTTCCAACCTGGCTTTGAACACTTCCAGAGATGAGGTGTGACGGTGTTCACAGGGGTTCTTGGATGAGGGAAGAGACGAGAATGTTGACTCCATGTTCAGAAGGCTTGATTTATTATTTT
>JAXCLO010000114.1:149394056-149415033 GCA_035583995.1 Arremon aurantiirostris
GAACGTGGACTACCTGTTACATCTGTTCCCTATTGTATCTGTTTCCCCCCCCTCACAATTTTCAGTAATAAAATCCTCTGAGTTAGCTAGAGCCTTTGAGATCTCCCCAGCATAGCAGGCGGACCCTCGGCTGGACTGGACCAAAGGACTTCATCTCTGCGTTGGTAGCTATATCCCCTCTCCCTCCCTCTCTCTCTCTCCTCTCTCTTTCTCTATCTTTTTCTCTCCCTTAATCCCTCTATCGCATTTTTGCTGTAGTTATTTCAATAAAACCACATTTTATTTGATTATCACTGCAAACTCCCTTGTACCGTGTTGGTTTTTGCACTCTGAGATCATTCCTATGAACCATCAGGTCATCTGTCCACTAGGACAGACCCTGACAAGACCCAAAGAGATGGTCAAAGGGTTGGGAGAAAATTTCCCCTGGTGTCATTTCCTCACAGTAGGTATCATTATTCAAGTAAGCCCAAAACCATACAGTTAGTGTGTGATAGCTCTGAATCCATATGCCTGCCTTCCAGAGGAAGTTAAAAATCCATGAATTTCATACCTTATTAACCCATAAAGCAAACTGGATAACAGCCACAGTAGCCTTAGTTATATGATCCATGTTTAGATAAGGGCCTGCAAATGGGAGAAATATAGCCACTACCACATGCCACCTGAACCAGGGTAAGCTGAACCACATGGTTACACTTAACATGGTTTCTATATCCAGCACACAAAAAATTAGGTTGCTCAAGAACTGTTATTCCTTTTTTCACCCTTTTTCTCTCAATGTCCTCATGCCTCATGTTAGGCGCCAAAATTTGTCTTGGTTTGAAAAGACAGGTGTCTGCTAAGGATGGCAGGAGCCTTCCTCTAAATGGAAAATGTAAACCCCTTCTGTGACTATGGTCACAAGGGTTCTTGGATGAGGCAAGAGACGAGAATGTTGACTCCATGTTCAGAAGGCTTGATTTATTATTTTATGATATATATATATATATTACATTATAACTATACTGAAAAGAATAGAAGGAAAGGCTTCCTCAGGAGTTAGCTAAGCTAAGAATAGAAAAGAAAAGAATGATAACAAAGGCAGGTCTCTCGGACTCTGTCCGAGATAACTCTGTCCTTGACTGGCCATTAATTATAAACATGCAAAATGGGCCAATCACAGGTGGACCTGTTGCATTCCACAGCAGCAGATAATAATTTTTTACGTTTTGTTGCTGAAACTGCAGCTTCTCAGAAGGAAAAATCCTAAGAAAGGATTTTTCATAAAAGATGTCTGAGGATGAGGATTTTCCCAAAGCCACCCATTCCTGTAGTGCTGTGTGGAGATGACAGCAGTCAGGGACAAGAGCTGCTGATGAGAGAAGGGCAGCAAGAAGCAGTTGTCCCTTCCAAAGGTCCCCATTGCTCTTGGCACCACAGAAGAAGCTGTCCAGGATTTTTCTTGGAAAGGCTTTGGTGGGACGTCTGGTGGAAGGTGTCCCTCCCCATGGCAGGGAATTGGAACAAGATGATCTTTGCAGTCCATTCCAACCCAAACCACTCTATGGTTCTTCACATCACAATTTTAAAAATTGTCCTAATGTAACCTTTATTTAGTAAAGTGCTAAGGCAGTAATATATTCCAAATTACAAAAAATTAGGTTCTGATCTCAGTTCTGTGCATTTAAATCAGCTCTCAGTTCCATAACCATATCCTAGAGATGGGAACAGTGTCTGAACTCTCTAGAAGAGTGAGGAAGTTAATTGCCTAATGAATTTAATTAATATGAAGGTTTAAACCAGTTTATTCACCCATGCTGTGAAAGCACAATAACACTGAGATATCAGGTATCAGAACCAGAGGGTTCCCTCATCACAGAGAATGAAACTTCAGTCTAATGGAAGTAAGAAACAAACCTCTTTAAGTTTCCAGCTGGAATCATATTCCCTTTTCCCAAAGACTTTAAGCTCCTTGCCAGGTACAACTTACAAAACAATGCCAGCCAAGAAGAGACTCAGAAGGCCTAAATGTTGGGGTTTTTTGCCTTTTTTCATTAAATGTGATGTATCTCAGTAAAGGTGAAGCCATTCTTTATT
Organism: Arremon aurantiirostris; assembly: GCA_035583995.1. Lineage (NCBI taxonomy): Eukaryota > Metazoa > Chordata > Aves > Passeriformes > Passerellidae > Arremon > Arremon aurantiirostris. The sequence continues at coordinate 149,396,136 of JAXCLO010000114.1, forward strand.
TTTAGAGTGCAAGAGAGATCAGTCTAAAATACAATTAAATCAAAAAGAGTCCAACACTCAGCGGAAAAGTTCCTGGTAAAGCCCAATCAAATCAAGAGATGAGGTGGCTCACAGTGGCTAATTAATGTTTCTTGGCAAGTGTGAGGCCAGAACCAATCACACTACATGGCTTTGTATAGGGGAGGACTAAAAGAAAATCAGCCTTGGTCGTAGTCCTGATGAATTCAGTGAGGAGAAGAAAAATCCCACAAAGGAGAACTTTCCCTTCTGTTTCCTGAGAATCCTACAAGAAAATGTGCTAACTATATTAAAGTTTACAGGATGTTAATAAAGATTTACAATAACACAGATACATTTAATTTTGTCTTCATCATGCCATATAATACTTGAAACTACAAAATCAGGGCTAGAAAACAGCAACTCCTTTTTTTTAAAGAGTTGAAGCTTCACAGTTTGTTTTCAATTTTGCATCTGAACAGATGGCAACTTTTGCTGTTACAATTTTTCATCACAAAAGACTGATTGATTCTCTACTTGTAGGGGCACTTATCTCTTATGGGGAAAACTTAAGTTCAGATTCCTGCTTTGAATCAAATATGGCAGGTTTTTTTCTATGCTAACTCTAAGCTATCATTTTTTAAAATGCTATTGATTTTTTTTTTCTGAGCTGGCATCCATCTCTATTAAAGTTCTGTCCTGCATGTGAAAAACATTTCTTGAGAAAAATTTGACTGAATGTTGTCATATGCAGTCTGAAATTCCAATAATGGCTTTTTCTGACCGGAAGGTTTTGTTTTGATGATTGTGATCCTCAGACCTCTCCACCTGTTTAATTGAAACAAAATCAAAACCAAAAATCTGCTCAATTCTATCCCACTTTTCCTTTTCCAATATCCAGAAAATAATTACTTTCAATAAAAATGAATTTAAACATGATAACTACATAGGAGGATTTCTGGCCAACAAGTAAGTTCCACTCTTTAATGTCTTCCAGCTCCTAAACCAAGGTCTGGAACTCATTAAATCTGGCAACTGGAGCTGAAAGAAAAAAAATGAAAAGACCATAGGCAGCAAAATCTACAAGTGTGACTTTTTAATTTCACTCACTGTAACAATTTCTTTGCTGTTATTTGGCTTTTAACATGTGAAATATTTGGTATTTAATACCTAATATTACAAGAATTCTTTTGTTTGATGTTATAGCAAGTATTGTTGTCCTGCTGATGTTTTTCCAATATTCCTCTACTCTTTCCCTAGAATTTCCTCAGCAAATACAGAATTTTCAATTATTATTGTGTGCATGTGTGCATGCAGTGACATTTTCACAGCTAAATATCAGAAATTTACTTCAGCTCTTTCTTCCAAATACACCAGAAAATATTGAAATCATTTGCTCTTTCTATCTGCTGCATATTTAAGCAATTATTAATTCAATTTCTGAGTGTATTTGCAATCAGAAGAACTGATTGCAATTTTTTTTCCTATTTGTAAAAGACGACAGAGATTCTTTTATAGCAATGTGGTTCATGGGACCTGGATTTTTATGAAAGTAATAAAGCCAAAGCCAACAAGGTAAGTCTTTCTATGAGCTGAGAGAGATGCTAAAGCTGTAGGAATCTTTTCTTAACTGCTTTGGAATTCCTCAATATGTTCAAGATCCAATCTTTCTAAGACAAGTTGTGTTGTCTTTTGATTCCTTTTACATAAATTGTCTAAAAATCTGATCTATTGAGGAAGAGCCAATGGAAAAGCCATCGGCAAAATTAATCCTTAAGGTTTGCTTATTCATTTATTGATTTTATTTTATTTTTATTTTTTCCCATCCTTTTGCTTTCTGGTAGCACAAGGAGTAAGATACAAACTTTCCTTCTAGAAAACAGCATTTAAATCTTGGATCATGTTTTTAAACCACAGGGGACTGGTCTGACATGTGCTGAAGTCAGATTTTTCTTTGACTGAGCCCCTCATTGATGTGCAGTACCTTAGAAGCTGAGCAAAGCAGAGTCTGCCTCAGAGCATCTCCAACAGGATCCTATTTCCTGACAATCTTTCAGGACACTCTGGAGGAAGCAGTTTTCTTTTTGATATCCCTGTTGTCTGATATTTTCAACATCATGCATAAACTGCCATTTGCTTCCTTGTTTATTTTTGGAATCTCTTGATGCATAAACATGAAACAGGACTGAGCACATGTGCAGATAGAAACCCAGTGGGGTAAAAACCTGTCATTTTTGGCAAGTTTATCTAAGTCACTTTTCAAGAGATTTTACTGCTTCTGCAGTGTTGGTTCAATGGTTGTAATATGGTTGTACAAAAGGAAAAAAAAAGAAAAAGGAAGGGAAATCTGTGCAGTCTGCAGGTAAACTCAGGTAATTCTGCCCTGTTCAAATGGACAAAAGGAACATTTTCACCCCTGGTTCCTGCCCTCTGATGAAATCTCCTTCACTGAGCTGCAGTTTTCCTGTGTGTGGAAATAACCTCACCTCAGACAGGATGAAGCAACCTCTAATTCTGCCTGTTTAATTCTTGAGGAAAAAAAATAAATCTATATTTTTGTATTCCAGGAAGAAGGAAGGAATTTGGGATGAACACGTACTTTTGATATGCAGAAACTGTAGGGAGGGCAGATCAGTAGGTCAGGCACCAGAAAGATCTCAAACAGCATCAGAGAATAAAGGAAAGTAATTGAGTGATTCTGAAGGTGCTGTTTCCATAGTTCTTCCATCCAGTGGCTCTTTGAGATGCTTTGGGATTACAGCAATTCACCTGCCAGAGATTTGGGTTCAGTACAGAATCGCAGAATGGTTTGGGTCAGAAGGGACCTTAAAGATCATTCCAAGCCCCTGTCATGGGCAGCGACACCTTTCCGTATTCCAGGTTGCTCCAAGTCCCACCCAACCTGGCCTAGGACATTTCCAGAGGTTGGGCTTCCTTTTGGGAATCCCTCTTCTTCTGGGCATCCTGATATGTGAGTGAAACCAACACCTTCCAACCACAAATCTGCTGCACCCCCCAACAATGGGACATTTCCTTTTGTGAGTAAATGTGAACAATTGCAGGATAGAACTCCTGGGTCATTTTTAATACAGTCAATAAATCCATCCCTAATGAACTTATTTTCTTCATCTTTACACATGCCTTGTGAAAGGGTTATAATCCCTGGTATCACTTTCATCTTGGTTTTCTGTGGGTTTAGATCTTGTTGTATGAGGAGACAGAACTAAATATAATTGACTGTACCAATAAATAGTAATATTATTTTTGTCCTGTGGCAGTATCTCTGGAAATAGTAAAAATGGTTGATATGTACCAAAAATTCCCTGGAATTTGTCATGTTGTTTATGGGTTTTTTTGACATTGATAATTGGAGATCTCAGATAATTTCTCACAGCAATAACTTTACATAGTGGAAGTTAAGGTGTTTCTTGGTGCTAAAGAGTCTACTTTGTCACTTTTAAATGCTTTTTTTCCCCCCACATTGGTGTTTTCCAAAGTGGAGACATGGCTGAAGTTCTCTCCTTGTTCCCTTCTTCTTCATTATTAGAGTTTAGTCTTTGATTTGGGTCTTTGCAGGTCTGGTCCCACATCTGACCTGTGTCTGCAATTGTGGTTTGTCATCCTTGAGGAACTCCTGACTGCATTAAAGGTGTCTCTGATCCTTTTGGGGCCCAGACTTTACCCTTTCTGCCCTGTGAATGATAAAGCATGCGGACCCTTTTATCTAGTCACTCTTTCACTGCTATGTGTGTGAGACTAAGTTCTGAGTTTAAATGAATTTAAAACGAAAAAGTTACTTCTAAAAAGAAGAAAACGAAAAAAGAAGAAAACTTTGTGATGCTTCTTTTTTAATTCCCTGATTTCTAGAAAAGATTTTCCACTTTTGCTCTTTTACTTATCCTGTGTCAGATGTCTCTTCTTAGCCTTTCTTCTTCAAGTCTCCCAGTGCAGCCCTGTGAAGTGCCATATGCCATGTGCAGAGCCATCAAGTATCATGTATTTAGCATAAAGTGTCATAATTCTCACTTTACTTGCTTGCTAACTTAGTGAATACAGATGGCTAAGTATAAAAAAGTGAACCCTTATTAGTGCTTCCCAAAGAAAACTGCAAAGTGAATTCAATGTGCATAAGCCAGAGCAGAATCAAGGCAAGAGACACTTCTAACCCATGCATTGATTTTATGGGACATGAGAAAAATGTAACCACAGGACAGACATTTCTTTGTGAATCCCTTTCAATGAAACTTCTGCTTTCATAGAAATATAAGGTTTTAGTTTTGCTTTTTTTTTAATTCATGAACATTGCTTGCTCTTGAACATTTTCTCAGCATAAGTGTTGCAGTCTTTTACTCAGATTTTAGGAATTTCTGGAATTGTTCTCTGGCTCCAGCTGCACAAGCTGAAGAGATAATGCCTTCAGCTGCCCCTTCCCAGGGTTTTCCATCTCCTCTTTTCTGCCAGATGTGTTGTCTGAATATTTGTAATCTTTTTCTAATAACATATGCAGTGCAATAAAAGATGTTTTTAACCAGTCTAGGGCTTTTAAAACCAAAATTTGTAGACGAACAGTCAAGTTAACTACTCTGTCAAAAAGTAGTTGGGACATGGTGTCCTATGATATTTGGGACACCACAAAGCAAACAAGAAGCAAAAGTGTGAAATACATTCCCACATAATGAGTTTGTGGTACTCAGACTGAACTCACTGAGGGATTATGGCTGAATGTGTTCCAACATTGTGTTGAATATCACTGATTAATCCCATTTCTTTCCCATTCACTACTGCAAGCAAGTAAAAAAATATCCCAAAACAAAAGGGTTTGGACTATGATAATCCAGGCTGGAAACCATGACAAGGTCGGGTGCAGGAGTAACAACAACTGTGAACATGTCTTATCAAATCCAGACTCCTACCCTATGCTGTTCTCAGAGCATCAGCCACAATAAAATTGAGCCAGAAAAATCTTCTGTAGCTGTGGTAACTGTTTTCTGCACTGGCCCTCTGAGAGCCCTTGCTGGAAAGCACGAGGTATGTTTATCCTGTTTTAAATCTATGGGGAGAAATCTTGCTGATCCCTTCAGGATGTGGCCTGCTTTTCCTGCCTGTGATGCTATGTGAAATTTTGGATGTTGAAATAAAGGCTGCCTGTTGGATGCTGGCACAATCAGCTTCAAAGACTGATCAAGCTTATTTGCCTCCTGCCTAGAGTCTTATCCAAAAATGCCAAGAATTAAACTCTGGGGTTAGGAAATCTGCCATTTCCAAGATTTGTGGCACCAGCAATTGACTTCATGCCTTGGTGAGGAGCAGGCTGGAAAAGGATTCACTCATGTGTCTGCTCTAATTGTTTGTCAGGGAAAGGATTGCCTCAAATCCCTGTGAAAACCAGACAAAATATCACAGTGGACCAAAGCCTTGATTCAATCTGTGCCAAGGAATGCTTCAACACCCTCACTGATTATTGGATGCTCCTCATGCACATGGTGTTATACAAAGACCAGTTTAATAACCTTCATGCCACATTTGTGAGACATCTTTTACTGTAATTTTTGGGAACCCATTTCCAGCACACTGGGGCAGAGAGATGCAGGATAAGAAAAGAGTGGGTTTAGGTGCCACTGATGTGGTGACAGCCCTGGGTTGGGATTTAACTGTACTTCCTGCTAGGCCTTGCAAGCACAAGACCCCCCTGTCAGATTTTCATGGCAGCAGTGCAGAGTTCCTTTGGGCAGGACACTGGGTAGGAATACCCAGAGGAATTTTGGAATACCTCCAACCCTGGAAGTTTTCACAGCCAGGATGAGGCTCTGAGCCTCCTGCTCTGGTGGTGGAAGGTGTCCCTGTCCATGGCAGGAGGGTGGAATGAAATCATCTTTAAGGCCCTTTCCAACCCAAATATTCTGTGATTTTTATGCTCACATCTACAACCTCTTCTTGTCTTCTTCCTCCTTTTACTCAGGTCCTGCTCCTGAATCTCTTAGGCCAATCCTTTCTCTTACTGTTGACTTCACTAAGGGCTTGCTAGGAAAGAACATTTTGCTGACAGCTCCTCAGAGGAAGCTTTGTGCAGAGCTGACAAAGACATCAGGGGTTTGGTGGGGCTCAGCAAACCACTGAAAAGGTGGGAGGTGTTTGATTGAGGAGTTATTCTGCTCAGACAGCCCTGGGGGAAACACATCTGAAGTCATATAAAGTCATATATGAAGTCATATATGAACACAGAGGAAGGCAGCCTGCCCTTCTGCACAGGATTAGGCTGTGGAAAGAGGTTGATGCAGCTGAATAATGCCACAAGTATGGAGCTGACTGCTATAATTAGCAATTTCTGACATAGGCTTCAACCCACCCTGCATAACAAGGACGGTGTGTATCTCTCCATGAGATTATCTTACAAGGAAATAACTTTTGCTTATGTTTGTTTGGCCCCCTGAGTTTTATTTTATAGCAGAACCTCAGCAGATAAAAGTTAGCATAGTCCCACTGTGATGCTGGTTTACATGAAAAATTCTTTGCTCACATCCTCAGGGAAATATTTGTCCAAGGACAATAATACTCCTCATTCTCAAGGTTATTTTGAGGTGGAAATCACTGATTGTAAAATTGTTTGAAGCTGTGGAGTGAATTAGTGATGTCTGATTTTATGCTATTTATTACACCTTGCATCCATTCTCTCTTGAATTGATACATTTTACTTTTTCGAGTAAAAGCAAAAGCTGGAGAAGGGGCTGAGGAGTGGGCATGGATGTGGTGGTGGTAAAAACTGGACCAGAGTGAAGCCAAAGTGGACTTTAATAAATGATTTCAGTAAGAAAACATGAAAGGAAAGTCTGTTTGTGATATATGTGCCCAGTGTAGCCCAACCTCCCTGTACATAGCTGTAGATACACAAATCAATTTCTATTAATTTAATTGCTTTCTGCAGAAAATTGAACAACAGCAACAACAACAAAAAGAGTCAAAATGAAACAAACTACAAAGGAGGGCAGAATAAATGTCTCCTAAGCTGAGAGCCACTGAGTGTTTTTCTTCTTGTCTACACTGTGTGATATTTTTCTCCACGTTTTCTGCTCCGATTAAGAACACTTTCATCTTCTGTGAGGTCAGCAATGTGTGGGCATGTACAAAAGCATGCACACAAATGAAGACTAAAGCTTCATCTCTGTTCTGCAGCACTGGCAATTTACCATCAGTCCTGTTTCTGTATAACATAGAGAGAGGGACCAGAAGAGATGTATCTTAGCAATTCAAGGCGTATGCTTTCAATGCTCAAGTTAAAAGAAAGGCAAAGACATTAAAAACCTGGATCAAAACAAAAAAGACTACAAGCAGAAATTCAATCCAAAATCTGTGCATTGAATACTCTCACTAAGGTACAGAATCACTGCAGTCTCCTGTCATTATGTGATAATGTCTAAAGCTACATAAGTACCCGGAATTTTAATTTGGAGACATAATAAAACACTGCAGCACTGATGTACTATGTGCCTCATCCATCTGCTCACACTCATGACAAGCGGGACCTCAAGGGTGAGTGCTTTGCACCTTCACCTCGTGGGGGTCTGGGACTCCTCTTCTTGTGAGTCACTGGATGAAATAAGAGCAAGAACCAGGCTGGAAAGCCCTCCTAAACTCCTGCTTTTAGAGTGCTCACCCATTAAGAGGAAAACCAGCCTCTACCTTCACTCCAGCCTCCCAAGGGAGCACCTTACCAGCGCTATAATTTAATTACTTGCCTCTTAGACACAGCTGATTAGGGAGAGAGTGGATTGTTCAGACTGAAATTGCCAACCTGTCTAGAGCTTCTTGTTTGCATCCCCTGCAGAAGATCAGAAGTTGTGATTGCTCAAGGCATAGTTATACATCTAGGAGCAAAGAGGACATCCTGACCTACAAGTCAAGGGAAAGCACTGGAAAATACTTGCTTGGCACAGTAGATGAGCCACTTATTTAGTGTTCCCTGGGCTGCAGAGCTAATGGGAAAACAGTGCTAATGAGATCTTGGGTGCACAAAGACAAGCTGATGTTGTTTCCCCACCCACAGCTGTGGCAATGAGGACACCAGCTCTGGAAGTGATGTCCAGACATGATTTGTAGTCTGGATTTAGGACTGGGCACTGACCAATGTAAAGAACTCAGTTTGTTTTAGTTTGTGAGAGAAAAAGAGGGTAAAAAAAAGCCTGGAAAGTGCTTTGTACACAAGGTATAAAAGACTTTTGTAAAGACAAAATAGTGGATGGTAAAGAGTACCTTCAGCCTACCAGAAAAACACATTTCAAGAAGGAGCAACAGGCAGAGACAGACAAGCAAACACTAATAACTGGCATTTTTTAGCAGTAGGGGCTATTAGTCACTGCAGCAAACAAGCAAGGGAAGGTGTGTGTTCCCTGTCTCTTAGTATTGTCAAATCGAGTTTGAACATTTTTGTGGAAAACACATTTTTGTCATGCAGAAGAACAAACCAACTCAAATTTAAAGAAAAAAAAAGCCCAAAATAACAGCTAAAAAGGATGCAGAGGAGGACAACTTACACTGCTGATGGAAAGAAGTTGCTTCATGGAGAGACAACATAAAGTTGGGGAATCTTCAGTTTGGAGAGGAAAAATGTGAGGGTGGTACCCTCAAGATTATTGTAATAAAAATGGGGTTGGATGAGATCAACTCAATCCAATGAAAGGGGGAAACTCCCTGAAACTACAGGAGATGGATTTAAAACAAGCAAACAAACAAACAAGCAAACAAACAAACAAAAGAAAGTACATAAATGATGTGATTCAGCTCCTTTACAGAACTCTGGTGAGACCCCACCTGCGGAGCTGCATCCATCTCTGGGATCCCCTACACAGAAAGGACATGGAGCAGTTGGAGCAAGTCTAGAGGAGGCCACCAAGGTGATCAGAGGGATGGAACATAGGCTGAGAGAACTGGGATTGTTCAGTCTGGAAAATAAAAGGTTTGGGGATGATCTAATTGTGATCTTCTGGTGCCTGAAGGGAGCAGACACAAAAAGATGGAGACGGGCTATTTACAATAGCCTGGAGTGACAGGACAAGGGCTTCAAACTGGCAGAGGGAGGGTTTAGATGAGACATTAGGAAGAAATTCTTCCCTGTGAGATTGGTGAGAGACTGGAACAGATTTCCCAGAGAAGTTGTGGCTGGCCCATCCCTGTAAGTGTCCAAGGCCAGTTTGGATGGGTCTTGGAGCAGCCTGGTCTAGTGAAAAGTGTTCTTGCCATGGCAGGGGGCTGGAATGAGATCATCTTTAAGGTCTCTTTCAACCTAAGCTATTCTATGAGTCTATAACTCTATATGTATATTTAAACAGAGTGGCTGTGAAAGTCTGGAGCTTTGTTGCCACAGAACTTGTGAAGACTGAAGATAGAAAAATAACATGGCCAAAATCTTGTCAGGGAATATTTGGGAATGCAGTGAAGAGGCAGGAGTTATGTTCTTTACCATCTCTAATGCATTAAGTATGGAATTTGTGACTCTACAGAAGAAAAGGACTGCAGACAGTGGTCATGTTTGTGTTGCCTCCTTATTTGCATCTTTTGGTACAGATTATTGGACCCAGTCTCTTAGGATGTGTTCTATGTTCATATGTTCTTCTTTTAACTAGAGGATGAGGCAATTAGTGGGGATGTGGCCTATTCTTATATTCTTATATTCCTACATGCGATCAGATGATTCCAGACCTCTAGAAATGCTGTTTTTTGGCCAGATCAGCAGAGTGAGGCTGAGGCAGCCCAACTGCCTCCTCAGGCTGTGCCCCTGGCCTTTGTGCTGGGAGAAATTGTCTCCATACTGGGGCAGACTGTGTCATTCAGAGCAGAAGTGGGAATACTGATGGCTTGGTGCATGGATCTGGGGAAGACTCCATGATGTGGATCTTCTAAAGGCAGCAGTGAATCCTGTGACCACCATGGGCTCCACCCTCAGGTGTTTCCCTCCTGAATCTGCTTCATCTTCAGAGGAGCTGTGGGTTAAACGAGTCAAAGGGAGGGACCCATGTGGGAGGAGATCACTCCAGGGCAATGAATTCAGGAGGCAGAAGGAAGGAGGAGAGGGAGGCAAAAGCTCTGTGAGGAACCACACTTCTGCTTTAGACGCCAAAACCTCTTTCCAGTAACTCATGCTGAGAAGCAGATTTATTCACTCACGTCAGTCAGAGCAGACTTAATTCCTTGCTGGTGTACAAAAGCTGTATCCTCATGTAAGGATTAAGGATTTCTTCTGATTTATAACTATATATTTGTATCTCTGTAGAGCTGAGGAATGGAGAGCTTTGTTGTGTGTTGAAGTCAGATACAGCTGGAAAGAGTTAAGGCATTTCCAGGTATATTTATTTTTTCCTTAGAAAAACCCAAGTGACCAAAAGAACCATGGAAGCAGAGGGTGTGCTTCTAGAAGTACCCACCCCTGCAAAATTACTATTATTCCTGCATGTTTTTTCTCTGTATTGGCTGCAGAATTTCAAGCACTGTTTTCTCTCAACTTTCTCATAAGCATCCAAACCCATTTCAATTTTGTTTCAAAGTCCATCAAGCCCGAGATTCACTGATGTTGTACCAACACTGTGACACGTGAGGTTGGGATTGTTCTCTTTTGTCTGCCACAGAGCCATTGTGTCACATTTTGCTTTATGTTAAATCACTGAGATGAAAAATGAATATTCTTGTGGATTGGCACAGGATGTAGCCCCAGGAAATGTTGGCTCAATTCTCATCTTGGTCACATAAACAGCAAACCCATCACAAGCCCCTTGATCTATCTGGAATCAAATTCACTGGCAAAAGAGCAGTGAAACCTGCAGGTCTCATTTCCCTCTTTGTTAATGAAATGGTCATGATATCCAAGTCTCCTGCTGAGTTTGAGGGTTATTTACCCAAACACCCAGAATACAATGATATTTCCTCTATCGAGTATTATATAAGAATCTGGAGGCAAAAGCTAATCATACATGAGGGAAACAAGTAGGCAATGGATTATATGAGAGTAATTCCATGTGCAGCATAGTCTAATAAAATTAACATTTGAGTGGTGACAAATAGAGAGCCTTTGGGGATGAGTGTGCTGGAAACAAGGAAATAATAAAGAGATTTCTAAGAGGCGAGAAATAAAATGAGAGCTGTTTTTGCTGCCCACCTGATGACTTTACATTCAAGATTTCCTTTCAGATGCTGAACAGTAAGTGATGCAGACAAAACCATCTGTGTCTGTGCTAGATTTTATTAAATGCTGATCATAGAAATAAGTGGACACATAAAGGAGACAGAATGGTAAACTAAATACAAATCCCTGAATAAAAGAAATGGTATTTTATCATTGGTCACATCACAAGAGGTAGTTTCCTGTCTGTAGTGGAAATGAGAGCACTGACATCTTGACTTCAGATGTTTGTTTGAGTACAAAAATCCCACAAATTGACTTGTAGGGGAAGAGGGAGATTTCTTGGAGTCAGAGACCAACAAATACAGAGGGAGTTGTTGGAGGTCATTGGACATGAGCTCACATTTGAGAATGGGTTTTGTGGGTATAAAAGGAGAGGATAAACACTCCCTGCAGCAGTGTCAATTCTTGAAAAAAAATTCTCTTAAAGACCTTCCTAGAAGGTTCTTGTCTTGTGAAAATAACGTAGGGCACAGAATGAAGAGGTTAAGCCCTGATCCTACTTGAAGAAGAGCAGAACTTCCAACGTGGTCAAGGCTGGCTGTGAAAATGGCTGTGCAAGGAACATTTCACAGAAACCATCTCTCCCCTATTCTGTACAAGGCCAGGTGCTGCCCAGAATGGAGAATTGTCTTCAGCAAAAAGGTGAAGGCATCAAGGTTTGGTTTTGTTCCATATTAAAAATAAAGGAGCACCATTTGAAGTCTTGGAGGAAAAGGACAGTTTGGCAAGAAAATGCCAATTCCTGTCTCCTTGTAAGACTTAAAGACAGAACAGGAAAGACTTCATTTCATACAGTGCTCAAACACTGTCAGTGACTAATCTGGAGTGCATTTAGACTCATTTTACAAAAAATAAATCTCTGAAACATAATCTTTCCCATTTTCATATTTCATTAAAACATAACTCTCTGAAAGAAGAAACAAGCAAATAGACCTCTGTGAAATTGGCATTTCTATCAAAGCAGAATTGACCAGCGCTGTACTGCCCTGTATCCTGCACTGACCTTGTGGTTTTGTCTTCACCTTAGTTAAGTCATCTTAATTTATCTAAGTTAAGCTACATGTCTTTAAGAAGCTCCCCTACTCTCTGTGCAGCTTTAAATACCCTGAGGGGCTCCAGCAAGTCTCCGCTCCCTGCTGAGACATCTCTGAGCACAGAAGGAAAAATGCATTAGCTGATGGGAAGATATTAATAGTGCAGAAAAAGGTAAAATTCTTTCAGCTCTACCGTAACATATCCAGGCTGTTTTGGAATATTTGGCTCTGACTGTGTATGTGTACCCAGTGAAGCATTTACTTTGATCGAGTCATTATGGCAACAATCTCCACTGATAAAATGTGCTTCTGCTAATGAGATCACCTGGGCCAGTGACTGGAGAAATGACAACTGTGCATTCCTTTCTAGGCTGTTCAGATATTCCCTGCTTTGTGCTCTGCCTCCAGTCACAAAGTCAAAGTAAATATCCATCAACTCCACAACACTTCTTTGCTGACTTTCCCCTTGAAATCACAGTTTATTTGCATTTGGACAACTTGGCAGCAAATAAGATATAAGAGAAGCCAGGGGAAGAAAATGTGCAATGTGCAATGTGCCTCAGATTTCTCTTTGCGACACATGAAATAAATGAACTTGAAACAATCACTTTGATTCAGATGCTGATAAAATTAAGGTCGTTATTTTACCTTTCCAAGGGGTGGGGACAAACACAGGATATTCAGGGCTAAGAGAAACTAATTCCCCATAATCTCACTCCTGTACAGGTTACAGGCCAGTTGAGAGAGAGAACAGCTTGGATCATCATTTAGAGTTGCTCTGAATTATGTCAGCAGCCATCAGAAAACTCACCAGCAGCTGGGAATGAGACTGAAATAGAAATGTCAGTAAAACTCTGATTACAATGTTTACAGCAAGAAAATTGCCAGAAGGATGATGTTAGTAAAAGGTTTGACTCATGAAGTTAAACCCTTGGAAATCCATTCTGCTGCTTTAATGCTTGTGTTGTTACAACATCAGTACAACCCCTAGGAGTATATTAAGGGATATAGTTCAGTATGAATAATATCTGTGGTGCTGGTTTCCTTCTTTCTATTGTCCTTTCCCAAGAAGAATTATATAGGCAGCTCAGAATTTCCTCCAAAGGCTCAATTGATTTTCTCCTGTATTTTTGTAGAGGAGGTCTGTGTTTGGAGAACCCTGAAAGGCACTTGGGGATCCTTATGCCTCGGTGGAGATCATTCCACAGTCCTTGACAAGCTCTTCTGAAGCCTCTGACTTTATTTTTATAAGAAGGTGAATATTGACTCAGGTTTTCTCCACCTCATGCTGTGCCAAGCCAGCAGTCCAGGCTCCTGGTGCTGAGCTCCTGATGAGGATCAATAATCCTGGAAGGGAAGACAAATAGCTTTGGTATAGCATGGCAGATAATAAGGATCTGATGTTTTCAGCTCAGACCCAGGGTAGATTGAGCCCATTTCTGCCTGTGGGTTCTTCTCCCTAAGTAGAAATATTCTACATGGTGAAATCATCAAGTATTATATTCCCTTTTATCATGTACTGGATTTGCTGAGCTCCCTTCTGGAATTCTAGATATGAAGTTAAAGACCTAGAAAGATGACAGCCTTTAATCTCATTCAATAATGAGAATGCTGTGATAGTTTTGTGTTACACAGAATTAATGCTGCTGTGACTGAGTCTCCAAATCCATTTTCATTTCTCTCCTTTTTTTTTTCCAGGACTTCATGTTGACAGAGATTTTCCATTCTAAACACTGATATTTGTTTATCTACAACAACATCTTATTCCGAGGTTAACATTTCCCCCCAGCAGTTGCCTTAGCATATCATGTCTTGATTTATAGAAAACTTAATCAAAGTTGGTTTGCCCATTTTCAGGAGTCAGGTTAGTAAAATATTTCAGTTGCTTCAGCATTTCTGAAAAATCATGGGGATTTTCTATTCCTTTTGCTTCCAGTGAGCATTCCAAAAGGGCTTTTTCATCCCTGAAAAACTAATTTCAATCTGAACAAAGCGCTGGTCCTTGGAGATTAGACTAACACTAAAAGCAGAATTCCCAAATCAAAAGCTGAGCAGGATTTTCTTTGGACTAAGAGTTCTGGAGTGTAGCAGGTTGAATATTGCAGATGAAGAGTTTTAATTGTGGTTTAAAACATAGAATCTGTGGAATCTATAGGCCTGAGCAATATAGGATCATGTTTTGCAGAATGGAAAGGGCTTACACAGCTTTACATCCTAATATGAAAAAAATATGGCTCAAAGTCTCACTGTTCTCCTCTCATCATCAAATAATATAAATGTCATCAAATACCAAGTTTCCTGGTGGAGTTTCCCAGAGATGAAAGCAAAAAGATATGTCTACGGTTAAAAACTATATGAATAATAGCATAAATGTTTGTGGGATCTAAATTATGTTGCCAGATTGGATTAATAAGTCACTAACAGTTAAAATCCATTGTAGCGCTTCCAAAGCTGTGAGTGCTTGGGTTAGTAACTATATCAATGTATTTTTATTGGGATTTTTTTTTGGTGTGTAATTATACTGTAGGCAGATGGGAAAACAGGAATAAATGGGAGTTGTTGGATGATTCTTGTTCCTGTTGACCTCATTGATTTGCTTCATGGTGAGCAGAAAAACAACAAGATTTCTGATCTACTATTTTAAATTATTTCCTAGCATATAAATATATTTTCTTACAGACATGTAAAGACTGTTATTATTTGTATTTAGAAGACTCCTGTTCAAGACAGGAATTTAACATTTTAATAATGTCAGATATTAATACAGAGTTTTCACTGTCTTTGTTAGGAAATGCAGTGAAGACACAGAGAGGTGGTGAGATATTTCCACAGCTGGGTTTTTCAAAGCAGTGCCAGACTGGGAGGATAATTCAGGTGTCCTGTGTACCACTCTCACACATGTACCTATCACATGATCTGATGGAACTCTGAAAGTTTGTCTTCGTACCTGTGTGGTTGATGAATGCATTGCATTTGAGCAGACTAGAAACACAACTGCTTTTGCAATAAGAATTATTTATTCACAGAAAGGGCTGTCAAGCACTGGACCAAGCTGCCCAGGGTAGTGGTGGGACTTGGAGGAACTTAAAAGACACGTAGATGTGGCACTTGGCAGTGCTGGGCTAATGGTTGGACTAACTGATCCAGCCTAAATGGTTCATGACATTATTTACCCCTCAAGTCACACTTTCTCCTGAAGATAAAATTAGGAGGCTGGTAGGTTACTGCCAGTCAAGGTGGAAGCCTTTGTTTCCTGGTCTGAGTCACCAGCAAAGCAAATTTGGACTGTTCAAAGACCTCATCATTCTCATAGAGCTCATCATCATCATCATCATCATCATCATCATCATCATCATCATTATCATCACTACCCTTTTTTGCTGGGAAATTTAATAAATAAATGTGATCCTGGGTCTCCTTCATGGAGTGCAGGGTGGTTCCCTGGCAGATGTAGGAGGGGAAAGGATTTCTTGGATATCCTTGCAGCTCCTAGCCCTAAAATAACCCTGCTGAAGGAGGGGGGATGCAGGGAGAGAGGTCTGAGCATCCTGTCCTAAATATTTCTTCCATGTGTCCAGGGTGGTGAACTGCAAACTAAAGTTGGATGATGTGTTCATTTGTAATATGAGAGAAGTAAAGTGATATTCCCTTGGCTTCTGGAGATAAAAGTCCTTGGGGGAGGATGAATCAGCCCTAGAAATGTTCTGTCTGCATATCAAAGTGAAACTATCATTGCTTCAACCAGTGGTGCTCCATCTGCATTTGTGGCAGACAGGAAGCAGCTGGAGAATTTTGCAGAAGGATGAGGTTTCCTAAACTACAAGAGAGCCTGGGGAATCCTTAAAATCTGCTGAGAAGCTTCTGTAAAACTTAATCATAGATAGAACAAACTTGAGTGTCAGTGAGGAATAATGTTTAGGGAGGTTGTCAATTCTGAATAGAAACTGTCAGGTGGGAGAAGGGCTCCTGACCTTGGATCCCAACACAGTGGTGTCCCACAGAGCAATCCAAAGTGGCAGCTAGAAAAGGAGACACTGTAATATCTCTTCACCTTTTATTGGTTTTTGTGTTTCTCTGGTTATTTCCAATTTTGCTATCATGTTCCTAAAGCTTTTTTTTTTAGGGGGGGGCTAAGATAAATCTCTTATCTTCCTTGTGTTTGTCTGCTGTCAGGAGCAATCTCAGGTGAATCTGAAAAGCTCAAGGCCCTTCAGGAACTAGAAAAGAAAACCCAAGAACTGACTGAACAAACCCTCAAAGGAAGCCTTCTCCAAACCTTTCTGGTAGGATATGTTTGAGGCTGACAAATCTGGGGGAGAGATGTTCATTGCTGGGCATAAACCAATGGTTTTACAGTCAATGCTGCTCTTATTGTAGTAGGCACATTCTAACCTAAGAAGAATTTCCAGGGCCTGAAGCATTAGAGTCAGGGAATAATTTCCAGCTTAGGCAAAATCAGGAAACCCAGGAAATTATTGATTCATGGAAGCACTGCAACTTCAACATAACCACTTCACTAGATTTCCTTTTCATTCTCCACTTAAAATATTTTTTGTTCAGGTTTAATTGCAAACAAAGAATCAAGTTCTTGGTGTGGAATAAGGAACTCCTGCCTGTGTGTCTGCTTCTGAAAATAACTCCCAGAGCCTTGAGCTCCTTTAAAATGTGGGGACCAGAGGAATTTCTCTGGGGAATAAGGATTTCTGATTAAACACCCTGTATCACTGTAGGTTTGCAATGACCAGCAAGCCTTCAGGAAAACATGAATTCCCAGCAGTAAGATAATATTTGAAAAACCAAGTTCTGGAGTGATATAAGTGAGACAAATAAGTAGAGTTATTCAGAAATTAATTTCCCAGTGCTAATGGGGCAACAGATATTCCAGTTTAGGGAATTATTTTTAGGGAAAGAGTGTTTCAGAGCTCTCTTTTTGTCCCCCCCCGGTGTTTTTGTTTTTCTGTTTTTTTTTTTTTTTTTTTTTTTTTTTAAACCTTCCTGCTGTTCTTTTCCCATTTTTTCAGCTATTTTCCCTTAGGACAAAAAAATCTACAAAAATAAGGAAGTATTTCTCATACCTTTTTTTTTTTTTTTCACTGTTGTTCTTCTCTCCATTAACTGTCTGTGATCAGTGTCAGAGGTTTTATGTTGTGTATTGTTCCTTGATTTTTCACCTGGACATCTTTACTGTCATATCCTGATTCACTTCTTACTTTCTTACTTTAGGTTCTTGTCCATGCTTTGTTGCAGTGTGGCTTTTTCTGCGAAATCAAAGCATCTCTGCCCTGGTTTTGTTTTACACAGAACAAGGACTGCACACAAAAAGGGGTATTTCAGTTCACTGACTGACCTACAAACAAATAAACAATTTCATTTCAAATTGACCAGAAATGAACAATTTTTCATCCCTGTGGAAATGTCTGTGTATCCTTATAATCGGGACAAAGTTAAGATAGGATCAGCACACAGGATAAATTCCCTGGATCAGACAAAGGGTTTTAATCCCTGTTTCACATCAACAAGCTTCACATCCTCTTGTTTTGAAGGATATAATTTTCCATTTGCATACTCCATACATGAACTCAGCCATGTACATAATTTCTCCAGCCAATATTCCTGAAGAATTTAACCTAGGATCATAGGTAATCTAACTTGTCCATTCCCAAATATATTGAGGTAGAAAACCAAAGATACTGGATGGTATTTGGTATTTGAGCTCAGTCAGAAGAGTTACAAATTAAATTTCCAGAATGCCACTTGAATTGAACAGCTGTTGATTAACCTAATCATTTTTCTAATTAGTAAGTATGTTTTTTTAATTAAAATAAGTCTCAAGCTTGGAAAAATGAAAACAGAGTGATTTAAATAAGATAGAAGCAAAAGACGCTTCAATTTTCAAGCCATGTCCTTAATGTGCATAAGCTAATCTGAAGATATGGCTTAAATTTACTCTTTTCCCGTCTCTTTCTTTCCACCTCTAAAGATGACAATTTTTTTTCAAGGTGGATATGACACAACATCTCCATTTCACCATGCCAAAGAGGAAGAACAAGAAGAAAGAACAAAGAAATAATTTGACTCTGAAATATGTAAGTATAATTTTTCAAAAATGTATCCAATGTATCAATTTCACTTGGTAGTGCCATCCACACCAAGATGTGTGGTCTTTATCAGAATGATTTTTCAGGAATAAGTCAATGGAGAATTTGGGAATATTGAGGACATGGTGTGTACTCAGCAGCATGAGGTGTCCAGATGGACGAGCTCCATCTCAGCTGTTCCTTGTCCTTATGTGCCCTTACAAGAGGTGAATCACAGCCTGGAGATTCCTCAGCACCTTCTCTGGCCACCTTCTTATACTCACATCACAGAGCACAATCAAACACTGCAGGGATTTTTGAGAGGATTTCTGAGGTGATTAAAAGATCATGGAATATAAGAATAGTTTGGGTTGGAAGCAACCTTAAAGATAATTTAGTTCCAGCCTCCAGCCATGGGCAGGTACAGCTGTCACTAGACCAGGTTCCTTAAAGCCCAGTTCAACCTGGCTTTGAACATTTCAAGGGATGGGGAATCTATAACTCTTCTAGGCAACCTATTAGCTTGCTATCAGATCTCCCCAGACTCTCCTCTCCTCTCCTCTCCTCTCCTCTCCTCTCCTCTCCTCTCCTCTCCTCTCCTCTCCTCTCCTCTCCTCTCC
>JAXCLO010000114.1:149415623-149495082 GCA_035583995.1 Arremon aurantiirostris
CTCTCTTCTCTCTTCTCTCTTCTCTCTTCTCTCTTCTCTCTTCTGTGACAACAGCTCTGCAGAACAAGAGGAAAACTTCCAGCCCTCTCATCTGCTAAGGGAATCTGGCCGGTTCCTCCTCTAGATTGGCAAATGAGGAGATCCTGGAGTCGAATTGCTCTGAGTTGTGAGTCAGCTTACAGCATAAATACAGCTGGAATGTACACAAACGATTCTGCTCGTTCCAGTGGTGCAATTTCCCATTATGCTAATTAAAGTTTCCTCTGAAGAGATGAAAACTTGTGTTCCTCATTGCTACAAAGGGAGTTGTGTACAGATGAGGGCTGTCCTGATCCCACTGAATGCATTTGGTCAGGCACTTCCCTTGCACTGCACTGTTCCCTTTCCAGGGTCTTGCTTGCTCCACCTGAGCAGTTCTTCCTCACATCACTTGTGTGCAGTGGAATTCCTAAGGTGAGTCCTTGTGTACTGTAAGGTTTGCAGCATTTCCTTTCCAAAGTGTGATTTGGTGAGGGGATAAAGCCAGGAGAGAGAGACGTTATGACTGGGACTTTTGATATATCTCTTGCTAAACAAGAAACCCCAAATACTTCTCTAGTAAGACATTCCTTGATTCTTGGTGTTGTATGAAATGGACTCCTTCAGAGAAGCTGACTTTCTTCATCCAGGTCTGTTTCTCATGATACACTTGGAATCAGTTCAACTGTTTTTACTCATTCCTCTCTCCTTTCCTACACAGAAATACCAGACTTAGAACCACAGAATGGTTTGGGCTGGAACGGACCTTAAAGAACATCCAGTTCCAACCCCCTGCCATGGGCAGGGACACCTTCCACTATTCCAAGGCCTGTCCACACAGCCTTGAACACATCCAAGGATTGGGCAGCCATAGCTTCTCTGGGCAGCCTGTGCCAGGGCCTCACCACCCTCACAGAGCAAATTCCTTTCCAATATCCAATCTAACCCTACCCTCTATCAGTTTACAAACATTCCCTGTTGTCCTGCCTTGAGCTCCTTGTGCAAAGTCCCTCAGCAGCTCTCTTGGAGCTCTTTTAGTCACTGGAAGGGGCTCTGAGGTCCCCTGGAGCCTTCTCTTCTCCAGGCTGAACAGGCCCAACTCTCCCAGCCTGGCTTCAGAGCAGAGATGTCCCAGCCCTTAGAGCATCTTCATGGCCTCCCACACTCATCCTCGTTCTGTGAAGGTTCTGTGCTCTGTCCTGCCTTTTCAAGACCCACTGAGGCCTTACATTTTCCACACTGCCCATGAGAGCAGCAGACATGGCCTCAAGATTCCCAATGGCCACTACTACAATGCCTCCCTTGGATTATTTCTGAGGACCAGGATATCAATTTCACCATTATTGGCAAAACCAGACTCTGTCCAGGTTGTACCTTTCATTTTCTGCTTGGGATAAAGACCCCAAGGAAAAGACAAGGAAAAATTATTGCCCTTTCTCCAAGCATTAAAGTAATAATGATATTTTTTTTCTGTAAGGAGCTGTTGAGCATCTTGCTGATTGAAGTGAGAGCATTTAGAGATGAAAGTGTGATGTGCTGTTTCTGCCTTGCCAGGGCAATAACAGATCAAACTCTGCAAATCAGGAACACAAAGAAAGGTTTTGCAGAGCAATCCGTGGCAGGGACTGCGGGAGGGCTTAGCTTGCTGTGCATATCAAAGCTTCCCTGGTTTATGCCTTGTCTCAGTTGCAGCTTTAAGAAATTCCTGAGGAAGAGCCTCTGCCTTAATAGGAAGTTGTACCACTTTTAAAGCTGCATTTGTATCGCTCACACAGCAAGAGCTCTTGTCACATGGAAGCCATCGAATCAAAACACTGACATGGCAAGAGAATAAGACAAGATAATGAAATGAGAAATTAAGAGCATGAAAAGTAAATGCTGTGGAAAAGCTGACACTTCATAATACTCCTACTGAACACTTGCCTGTATTTCAAAGTCAACCGATAAGAAATTATTTGCTTTTCTTATATAACAGAAATAGATAAAGGATTCCTTTTGGATAGGAGAAGATTCCACTAGGCTGCAATTTACGTATGAATGCTCAATATTTAAAGGAATTGCTTCTTTCACTTTGTCAACTGGCATAAATGTATGCTAAAGAGGGATTCATTAGAAAAAGCCGTGCAATGCATGAGTTCAGCTCCAATAATCCTGATCTTGCCAGGCAGGTGTTTTGCATCCTATTAGGATATGGCACATGGAGCTGCCAGGCAGGAGGCTTGCCACATGGGTTCTGATGTTCCTTTCTGGAAACAGAGCAAGAGGATCTCACCTCTCTCCCTTGAAGCAAAATATTGTTTACTCTCTGTGTGCCCATAGTGGAGATAGTCCGGTGGATTATCCAGAGGGAAATGCCTTCAATTTGTACCCCGAGAATGAGAGATGGGCCGTGGGCTCCTCTCCTGCACTCTGACATTCTCTGCCACAGAGGGACTCAGCCATGCTGGGTCTGCCTGCAAAGCTGGGACATCACAGACCTGCACTTTGTCATGGCTGGATTGCAGCAAATCTGCACCTGAGAGCAACACCTCCACCCCTGAGCTTGCCATGGCAAATGGATTTACTGACCTGCTGTCCTTGTTTAGCCCAGCTCAGGGTTTGTACTGTGCTGAACAAATGCACCTCCCAGTACCCTGGCTGTAAATCAATGGCAATTCTTCCTTATCTTGCTAGGGAACTGTAAAAAATAATGAGATATTTTCTGTAATGTCCCTTGTGCTAATATGCTTGTCATCTGCTTTTCCATGGTTGCTTTGATGTAAAAATTAACCCATTTTAAATCTCAGAATAAGTATTCCCCAAAACATGCTTATTTTGAAGGGATGTAGAAGTGAGTGAAACTCAAACCCAAAGGTTACACCTACTTTTCTTCCAGGAACAACCATAAGAGAGACTGTGTGCTGCCTAGGTTGGTTAACCAAAAGACCAAAGAACTTTTCCCTTCTTCTTTTCCTCATGTCCTTGCTTTCTCAAGTGAAGTTTATCATTCATGCTTGCTTGGGGTTTGACCTGCTACATCCCTTGACAGTTGAAATACAAAAATTTCCATTAATACCCAAATAAAAATTTCCAGCCATTCAAGGCAGCTGGAACTCAAGCTGTGGGATTTGAAGTACAAATATATATACATAAATATATATGTTATCGTGTTACTTATTTGTTGTGTGTTTTTCTTCTATATTTAGCACACATACTGCATTGCCAGGTAAAGAATAATTATGTTTATTTTTTGGCTGCTTTCCCCTATATTTAACATAGATACTGGCTTGCCAGGTAAAGTATAATGCCCTTCTCACCACCCAATCTCAACTGCAAGCTACCTGAAAAAGACAAAACATTTATTTGCCTATATTCCTGTGCATTGCATATAAAGAATCCTGACCAGACCACTGGGGGCTTTTTAATTTGCTTTTATTTTTTTTCTTTTGCTTGGTTTTCATGGTATTTTGATGGTGGTGGTGGTGGTGCATGATTTGTTGTTTGTTTGGGTTTTTTTGGTTTTTTGGTTTTGTTTTGTTTGTTTTTTAGGTTTTGTTGTTTGTTTTTGTGGTTTTTTTTTTGTTGTTGTTTTTGTTGTTGTTGTTGTGGGAATTTTTTTTTGGTTGATTGTTTTTTATTATTCCATGCTTGCTTGACAGCTTTGGAAGCTGAAGATAATGACAAGGCATAAAACTTCCCATCTACTCCAAAGCTTCATGTTCTTCTTAATTGGTTTAGTATGTTCTGGATTGGTTGACAGGGAGAGAGGGAGGCTGGAAGGGTGCCTTGCATGCTGGTTTATATTTTTCTTTATTGCACAGCCTTTCCTGGAGTTGTTCTCCAAGGCATCTGAGTCCTTGTTTACCAAGAGACAGCTGTCCCCCATTGTAAAGGAAAAGCAAAAGAGGCAACACTTTAAATTCATTCATTTCCAACAGAAAGGACACAAACAAAGGATAGAAAGAAGCTCTACCCTGTTGGTACACCTGTTTGCAAACAAAGAGCCACTTTTCAGAAATACCTGGAAAGTAGGAACATTGCTCTGAGAAAGTCAAGCAGGTGTGCTACAAAACAGAGTTGTTTATGCACTATATTAGTATTGAGAAGAATTGAGTAGCAAAGAAGGTAGGAGTGGATTTTTAAAGGTGATATTTCTAAAAGAATAACATGCAGAAAATCCTAGTTACCAATAAATAATATTCCCATGTCTGTTGTTATGCATTCAAGTGGGCTGCAGGATAAATGAGCATAGGATGGCTGTTTTGAATGCTGCTGCCAGCTTAATATATAAAAGTCTCCCAGGATGAAGTGTCCCCTTGGTTTGACTATTCCTGAGCAAAACAGGAATTCTCTTCCTTCCAGTTTGAGAAGCTGCAAATAACCTGTGTACACTTGGAGTGCTGCAAACAGGAGGAATTAAAGATAAACAGAGATCATAGAATCATGGAATAGTTTGGGTTGGAAGGGACCCCAAAACCAAAAATCATATAAAGATGTTGGAATAGATGCAGCGCTTCAAGCAATCATCTAATTTGAAAAAAATTTCTTGAAATTATTTACTTATTTGACAGTTTATTTTTAATCTGAGTTTCTATCTCAGTATTTCAGGTTCTTTTCCTTTTTTTTTTTTTTTTTTTTTGCTTTCATCTTCTCCCTCTGTTTATTATCTGGATGTCATGCTTTGCACTGATGTGGGAAGTGAGAAAGCTGCATTTGACAGACCTTTCCAAGTGTGTGTGTTTGCAGCTGATGAAGATTTTTCAGGAAAATTATTTCCCCTCATTCATTCTCTCTCAGAGTTAGATCCAATATCACTTTCCAGCTCTCAGTCTTCAGGAGAAGTAACATCTCTTTGAATTTCTGATGGCTGTCAGCTTTGTGTAGATCTGAGAAAATGAACACTGGGAAGTCAATGAGAGAATCACTTAAGGGTCTTGGAAATGAGAGACGTGTGAGTGTCAGGAAGTAATTTGTTTTCTCAAAGCATAATAAACCTGCAGGATAAACTTTCATCTCCAGTGATCACAGCAAGGTGGTGGTGATGATATCTAAGAATAGACAGGCAGATTTCAGTGTAACAGCATTGCTGGGAAAGCTAAATAAAAAGAAATACTTGGCATTACCATTGAGGCCAAATAACAGGCCAGATCTTCACTCAGCTGCAAAGGCAGCAGAAGCTTTGACAGGTGCAACTGGAGCTAAAGCTGAATATTCATGTGAGTGATTCTCTGCATCTCTCTGGGTTGCAAAAGCCATGGCTGAACTCCTAAAGGAGGCCTACATATACCATAAAGGTCTCTATGCACATTTCTAGGGCTTCTACTAAGATGTTTAAGGGAAAATACCAATTCATCAGCCTTGAAGTGTTTCTTCTAAATCTTGTTAGGCTTGATGAACTTAGCTGAATTCACGACAGGGTTTCCATGGAAACTTCTCAGTTTTATTTTTCATCTGTGCTGCTGAGGAACACAACTCTAAGGCAAATCATCCCTGTGTTTTAACCAAGGGCTCTTTCCCAGAATCAAGGAATGGTTTGGATTGGAAAGCATTTTTAGATATCATCTTTATCATCTTTGACCCCACCTGCAGTGGGCAGGGACAAATTCCGCTACCCCAGGTTACTCCAAGCCCCATCCAAACTGCCTTGAACTCTTCCAGGGTGAGGCATCCAAAAAGTCTCTGGGCAACCTTTTCCAGTGCCTCCTCATGCTCACAGGGGAGAATTTCTTCCTAATATCTCATCTAAACCTGCCCTCTGTCAGCTTTACATTTTTTGACCCTTATCCTTGTCTTTACAGGCCTTGTTAAAAAGTCTCTTCATCAAAAAGTCTTTTCCTTCAGGGTCTGAGGCTCAGGGAGATGCCATCCCTCATGGAGGGTCTTGAGATGGAGAAACCAACTTTTTCTGGGGCATTGAGCTGTTGCAAAATGTTGGGGAGGCATTTTTACTGAG
The DNA here is from genome assembly GCA_035583995.1 of Arremon aurantiirostris. Lineage (NCBI taxonomy): Eukaryota > Metazoa > Chordata > Aves > Passeriformes > Passerellidae > Arremon > Arremon aurantiirostris. Next base: position 149,421,574 of record JAXCLO010000114.1, read on the forward strand.
TATAAGTATAGATATGGGAGCCAGGTAACACTTGTGGATTGGAAATAAAGTGAAAAATTACAACCCCAGATCACCTTCGCATCCATAAACTTTACTGAGACATCTAAAATTTCACTTATGTCATTCAGTACACGCAGTGAAGTCCTGCTCTCATCCAAATTTCCACAAGGTTGATTTTCTCAAGCAGTGTTGGTCCTGGTGACTTTTCTCAGTATCGCCCTTTCCAAATGAAAGCACAGACTCTGAAAATAATGATAAGGAAAAAAAAGAGTGATTATAGGTCAAATATATTTGCAAATTTGTACTTATTCTATGTATGTGTTAAAAACCAAAAATCCCATTTTTAAAAGGCTATAATTGTTTTACTCATTGATAGTCAGCTTCTCAATTTTTAGTTGAATTGTACTATGTTAGGGAGATTACTGCTGGCTGACACTTTCACAAAGTAAAATCATGGATTTATGGCTGAAGTACAGGGAAAAAAAGGATTCTGAGGACTCTTTCTTCCACCTGAGTGATCACCCCATGGGATGAAGAGAGGGTTAAAGGAAATGAGCAAATCAAAAGGGAAATGGTTTTGTGATGGGGCCAGTGAGTGTTTGCAGAGCATTTCCTGATGTAGTTGGTACATACAAATGACAACGTTCTTGATGTCACCAGGAGACTCTAGGGACACTCCTTAATAATCTGATAGGGACACTGTATATGTGAAATGAACAAGAAGACAGAAGAGACTGAATCCATTGAGAATAATTTTTTTTCTGGGAATTTTTGCTGAAAGGATAACCTGTAAAGAAAATTATTACAATACACAAGTAGAGTCCTGGAGTCTATACAGAGCAAAAAGAAAATTCCATGGTAGAAATGTATTTCAATTTCTTCAGGAGAATTCATCCTATAAAGTCTTTCATTTGATGAAAAACTTTGAAGACTCCAAAGAAAAAGAGCCAAACCCCAAAATCTGGAGGGACAGAACACTTCTGAAGAAACAACATCAAATTTTTGTATCAAAGACAATAATTAGATTGAAGTGTCTAATCTGAGAAAATGCAAGTAAATGAAAATAGCTCCAAATATTTCTGTGCTTAATTTTTTCCTTATCTTCACTATGAAGATAAAGAGCTAATATCACATTTTACTCCTCAGTTATTAGTGTGCTTTAAAATCTATTAAATAATAGAATTTTTATCTAAATATATAATATATATATATATATATTTATTTATTTATTTATTTCTCCTCATCAACTTATAGACATTTCATAGTTTCAGTAGAATTGTGTCTACTTTGGATCTCCTGATATTGTACAAAACTCTATTGTTATTATATTTGCACTAAAGAAATTTTGAGGATAAGATTACAGTGATTTTGTTTTTTCATCCAGTTTAACATGGACATCCAAGAATCCTCAGGACTCAGGGAAAGCAAATATTTCCAGTGATTGTAATGTCTGTCTACTGCCCAAATCACAGACCAGGAGCTGACCCTGCCTCTCATAGACAGAATAAATTCAGGATATATTTTAAAGGATCAACAGTGCTTAATGATATGTTACTCCATATGGAAATTTTAATCAGATTGTGTAAGTCCCCCCAAAACTCACAATATTCCATTTGCTATGACATTCTTATGCTCCACTGGAAAGTGAATGATGACACTCTCAAAGTGAAAGAGAAAAATAAACCTTTGAGTCTCCCTTGAACTATTTTGCCTTCTAGAAATAATGCCAGTGACTGGCAGGGAAATGATGAAAATTCTATTGATGTTCATTAAAATTGAATGCTGGAAAGATTCTCTTTATCTTCTAAAAAAGGAGGGGACATGCTTTTGGATATTAAAAAAAGCCATGCTGACTTAGGAAGTTCATTTTGTTGTTGGAGATATCTCACTCAGTAGCATAGAGGAGCGTTACTGGAGCAAGAGAGATTTTTGAGGGGTCATTTTTCCATTGAGGCTGCCGTATACCATCTCTTTGTCCAGTTCACTGTTAAAACCCAAAAACTGTTGGTTTGGCAAAGCTAAAAAGCTGCTGTGTGTCAGTGGGGTGGAAGGAGAAGTGAAAAGTGGGGTCAAGAAAAATCTGAGTTTCACGAGATGTGAGGGTGGTGAGGCCCTGGCACAGATTCCCAGAGAAGCTGTGGCTGCCCCATCCCTGGAAGTGTCCAAGGCCAGGTTGGACAGGGTTTGGAGCAACCTGGGATAGTGGAAGTTGTCCCTGCTTGCAGAGGGTTGGAATGAGATATTTTAAAGTCCATTCCAGCCCCAATTATTCCCTGACTGTCTAATATGTTTCCATGTTGCTATGATGCAAGAAAACACAATTACTCTTTTTCATTTCTATATATATACACATCGAAGTTCTACTGTGAAAAAGTAAATTGATGTGAATACTATAGGTACATCAGACTTTGAATTTCTGAAGATTTCTACTTTTTAATACAATGTCCAAAAAGTAATAGTAAAAAGGGGAAAAAAATGGACTAAAACCTGTCATCTGATTCAATTGACGTCAGAGCCATTTTCCCAAGAGGGTAAAGCTCACCACAAGGCCAAAAGCCAGCTGAAGGCTTAGCATCACTTCAAATCCCTCCAGAAAATGAAATTTCACTGATGGGTAAGTCTCAGAGCAGGCTTTTACACAGTGGGGATTTTCACAAATGTGGAGATTTTTATTCTTTTGTGCTTTCTCGGTGACCTTTGACTAAATGTGTCTTTTCTGCAGCAATCAAGCAACATTAGGAATAAAACAAGGAAGATAAAAAGCACCTTGAGAACATTTGTTTTTATTGCAATGTGTCCCATTCCCTGCCATCCTGGGGAAATGAAGCCTGGGAGGGATAGCAGTAGAAACAGCACTTTATTGAATTGGCTCTTCCCACTCCCATTTCATAACAATGAGGGATGAGACACAAATTTTTAACACCTAGACAATTCGTTTTGGCATAAGTACACAGCTTTAAAAATTAATAACAAAGCTATATCAATTATAAAAGTGATTTACCAAGCACAATAAATTTTGTCACCTGTCACTTTTATGCTTGCATACCTGCTCTCGCTCTCTCTCTCATTGACTTTTATGCTTCCTATACGCTTAATACTCTCATGACACTACAATAGACTTCACAGGGTTTGACAGCCAGAGAATTTTGTTGCATTATTTTATTTTTTTCTCCTTTTTTTTGTTGCTGTTTAGGGAAATAATTAAACTCTCAATTTTATTCTGCCTTCATTTACTTACATTCACAGTCAGTCACCTTGGATACTTGTCTTGTTTATTATTTATCATCACATGTGTGGTGATATCTAATGCCAGAAGCAGAGATGGGCTCTCATTTGCCTTTTTCACACACAGAATAAAATATCTTAGTTCTTTTTCCATGAATACTGTAAATTTGAAGCTAGATTGAACTCCTGCATGATAAAATTCATCTTTATACAGCTTGAGTGTTCTGTAATACTCCTCAATCTCAGCACAAAGGGTTTTGAGCTTAAATTTTTGCAAATGGCTGCCATTTTGGGGGTTTTTTTTGCATTTATTTCAGTTTTGCAAAAAGAGGAGTTTGGGGTGCTAATATTACATTGAGAACTATTTTTTTCCCCATTAATGGAGCTAAGGGGTTTTGATGCCGGAAACTGTTCTCACTGCCAGTCAAAGCTTTAGTGGAATTTAATAGGGAAAAATTATATTTTTAAAATTAAAAATAACTTCTAGAAAAGCATCAGATAAGCTTATAAAAAATAATACCCCTACCATTAAACAGTGTGATGTTGAAATAGAAATCACATATGTTATAAAAATTATAGAGACCTTGACAGAAGTCACATTCATGGATATTTCCTCACTCTTAGTTGTGTCTAATATTATTCAAACTATGCAAGCCCAAACTCTGACTTTCTCTTTTGAGAAAACAATTTAGGAGCAGCAGCAGCAGCAGCCTCTCCACTGCCTGTTAGGGATTTCTCAGCCAGCCCTGGCTGATGTCTCACTGCCATTCCCCAGGATCTTGTTACCCAGAAGGGAAAAGTTCTATATGGAGCAGAGGTGCAGCAAGACCCCTTTGATGAAAATCTCATCTGAAATGCAGAAAACTCGTGGAAAAGTATTGATAAGTGACAGGCTTAACAATTTCCTGGGTTCCAAAATTCTGAAAGCAGCCTGGAAGAGTTTCACCATTGCTGGATGAGCCAGTGAACTAATGGAAGCTTTTCCCAAGATGGTGCTCTCCATAGCCCAGAAAACATTGATATATTGGGTGCTCCAGCTGTGCTTGGAGCTGGAATCTGCTTCCACTCTTGGATGCACCTTTTTAGGTTAGATATGGACAGGTGGCTTGGCAGCAGGAGCACAAGGGTGTCTTCATGTTGTCCATTCTCATCCTCTGCTGCATTTTGCTCCCCCTCCACACTGCATTGCACCCCTGCATGAGAATTGTGCATCACAATTCCAGCCAAAATCCTTGGTTTTTGTTTAAAAAAATACCTGAAAGAAATTGTGAGGTCCTAGAATCATAGAATGGTTTGGGTTGGAAGGGACCCTAAATGTCATTTAATTCCAAATCCTCTGCCATGTGCCCCACGCAACCCGGCCTTGAACACTTCCAAGGATTGTGAATCCACAACTTCTCTGGCCTACATGTTCCAGCTCAGTTCAACCACTGCTAAGTAAATCCTCTCCTCAGCTTTTGTCTGTGCAGAGGTTTTCTGCCACAGAAGTTTGACAACCAAAAATTAGTCTCCAAACTTCATCAAAGACAGCTTGATGCAGAGCAAGCTTTGTCTGTTTGGTGTCAGCTGCCTGCTTAATCCTAAGAGAGGCTGGGAAAATGTGTATCTCATGGAATCACTTCCCTGTAGTGACTCTAATTGTACCAAATCTCAAGGGATTCAACTCCAAATACTAAGTGCTGGAAGGAGAGGTTGGCTGAAGGCAGGGAATCTGTATAAAACAAATATATCCCCCTCATAAAGAGTACTCAATTAAATGTTGTCATCACAGTTAGAACTAAATTGCTCATGTCCAACATATATTTTTGAGTCATTAACTTAAAAAAGACGGAGCAGGGAAGAGAAGACCATTTAGTCCTGGAGATAAAGGAAAATATTTCAGGACATCCTAACAGCAAAGAAGATGCTGGTCTTTGCATCTTTCTAGAATCATTTAGGCATTAAAACTGACTAAAATTCAGACACTGAGGTTGATGAGGTCTGAACTTGGTATTTCAGCAGTGCCATTGAAGAAGATGGTGCTGCAGTGGAGTAGGAGAGACCTAAATCCTTAAGCTTCCAGCACTGCCATCAATTAACCTCAGGGGATGAGATTAAAATGTAGGAAACTCTGGAAACTGGGTATTTTCCTCCCAAGCTTCACTGCAACTGCTCTTTGGAGGAGAGCAGTGAAGGGCAGTGATGGCTCCCTGTGTGTTCTGAGGACAGGGATGAGGGGTGACAAGGACAGGGATGAGGGGTACCATGCACATGTCTCAGATCCCAACTATCTTCACCACCTGTGGTGAAATTGTGAGTTTAGAAAACTTGTGTCATCCAGTTGGCTTGGATTCAACCCTTGGTCTAACGTTAATCATTTACAAAGCTTACATTCAGTGTTACCAATAGCTTTCATACAGGTCTTTGTTGGGAAATTAAAACTTGTTTATTGAGCAAGACAAATGGAGAGCTAAGGAAGCAAAACACAACCCCTGTTTTTTTCCAGTTTTATATTTATGAATGTAATATATAATAATGGGAACAGTTCCCTGAAAGCTGACACCTGAATCTAGTGCACGTCTGTGCTGAGATTTTCAATTTCCATGATATTTCAGAAAAAATAAATTTTGCATGGGACTGTAGTAACCACTACAGCAGGAGCAGGAAGGTGTTATAATAGGTGATTTTTTTCAGGATCTTTATTTCTTAGTGATATTTAAGAACCCAAATATTTAAACATGGGATGCTATTACAGTCTAGATTGGAATTTTTGTAGGACTTCTCTTTTTCAGCCCAAGATATCCAGTGGTTTTACTCCAGGCATATTTCATGACTGATATTAGCACTACTTAGGCTACAAGACTCCAAAATGTTGTATTTATTCTAGTGATAGACTGTAGATTTTTCATTAGTATCAACCTATAATGAACAATAAACACCTAGAACTTGCCTGAAGAGCAGGCAGGGTCAAAGATGAGATGCCTTTATGGGTGATTAACTCATGATGAAATCATGAGCAGCTCACGTCTCACTATTTTACACATTGGCCCTTTTATTTCTTTCCTGAATAAACATTGTGGGTTTTTAATTCCTCAAAATAAGTCAGTGTGACAGTCAACTGCGGACTTCAAGCCAAAAATATTTTTGGTTTCTGTGGGTGTAGCCCCTGCTTTGGGGGCTGTAAAAGAACTTTTAGGCTGGTCCTGATCTCTTGAATAATTTTCTCTGTGGTATTTTGCCAGACAGACTGCGGACTGTGGCTTGTGTCACAATAATAAATGCCAGACATTTCTCGTGCAGATAGTGTCTCATGGGAGCTCTTTAACGGGAAAAATGAAAGTCTAAATGCATGGGCACTTCAGCTGAGGGCAGGGGTGTTGATCTCCAGCAGAATACAAGGTGACTCTGCTTGTCTGATGGAAGTGGAGATTGGAGGGAAGCAAAGTGCTTTTCTCTTGGTTTTTCCCTTTTCTCCGATTTTTGATCTGCATTTTAAGGCTGCAGTTCCAAGGCAGAAATGTAATTCTTGTGCATTTTCCACATGATTATGTGCTTCAATATAACCACAGATTTCATTAAATGGAAGCCATGTTCTTCAAATTGCAGCAATTTGGCAACCTTTCCCAAAATACTTTCTGGCAAGGATGAAACAGAGGCTTTTAAGATTTATTATGAAATGTATTACCAAAAGGCACTTAGTACCGTAGAGTTTTGCTCCAGGCACACTTGAATCTGTGGAAAAATAGGGCTACTATGAGGGTTTTATGATCTTAGAGGACAGAAGAATCTACAGCCAGAGAAACAGTGACTACAGGTGCCTTGACGAGTAAATACCCCAATAAATACCATCAAGGTTTGTACTTTGTAATCATGTGCCACATTTTGTAACACATATTAACACCATTTATTTATATTTTCTATAGTTTAATGTTCTTAGAGGAAGTTTTTTGATCAAGATGCTAAAAGTAATGTCTCAGCACAGTGAATTATTTTACTCTACCATAGTTCCTGTAGGCAATCTAGGGGATTGTTGTCATCTTTGAGTAAATACTTTTTCAAGTTTGAAAAACTCTGCTGTTTAATATAGAGGAGTTTAATGGTTTCACATTCAGCCCATGGACAGGCAGTACACAGCCACAGGAAAAAACAGAGTCTAAGATTATAATAGGAAGAAGACGTAAAAGAAGAATTCAAGCAACAGGAAAAATGTTTAGTGTGGACACCAACATAATGATTACAACACCTACAAGAATGGTTCCTACCTACAAGTCATTTGAGTTATATTTCAAAGAAAATTGCATTTCTCTTCCTCCCTCAAAGCAGAGCCAGGCAGGGAAAGAAATTCCACTTAGAGGAATTCCATAATTTCCAACCATTTTACTATTTGGAAATGCAGCAAATATATTCAATTTCAATAAAACTTCCAAGGAAATGAAATTGTAAAAGAAAAACTTTGGTTCCATACATGCTAACTTTTGGAATTGCTTTTTAAAAAATTCATTTCTTCTGCACCAAAAGTGCATTTCCAACTGTTTCATTTTCCCTTTCCAAACAGAATTTTATCTTCTTTTTTTTTATTTCAAAATGTTTTCATTTAAATGAAAATGAAAGTGTATGATGAAAACATCTTATGACTAAACAGGCTAACCAACTTTTTCTGAGAACCTCGTTAAGGCTTTTGAAGGTTTTGCTCCAGCCCACACACTTGAGGAGCTTTGTATGAGCTCCATTTAGAGGAAGAAATGAAGAGCTTGGGTGAATAACAATAAATGAGATTTCTAAACCCACATGTTTGCATCTTTCTCAGTAGGTTGAAACTATTTCTTCCAGAACCTGGTCCTTTCAGTCAGATCTCTGTTGTTGCAAAATGCTGTCTAGAGAGCTTTACCGTCAAATTAGCCAGAAAGTGAATCTCTTTTGAAGGAAACATAAAGCTCGTGGTTGAAATGCAAGGCCAGATCAGGATAATTGGAGGACTGTGAGTGCAGAAGTCTTTTCTGCAGTTGGAGATTCCTTGTCCCTGTCTGAGCCACAGCCTTATCTTATCACAGGGTTGTAGACACGAATAATTTCCATGTGTTTGAAATAAATCATAGAACCACAGAGAGGTTTGGGTTGGAAAGGACTTTCAAGATTATCTCATTCCTACTCCCTTCCATGGGCAGGGACCCCTTCCACTGTCCCAGGTTACTCCAAACCCCATCCAACCTGGCCTTGAACACTTCCAGGGATGGGACATCCACAACTTCGCTGGGCAACCTGTGCCAGGGCCTCACAATCCCCAAAACATTTCTTTTTAACATCTAATTTAAATTCTTCCTCTTTTAGTTTAAAAACCATGCTAAAAAGAGAGGGGTAGTCATCCAAGCAAGACCAGTGAGTCTTTTTTAGGAAGCGTTACTTTTTATGAGACCTTGTGATGGGTTGAGCCTGGCCGGACACACGGTGCCCAACAAAGCTGCTCCATCACCTCCCTCCTCAGCTGGACGGGAGAGAGGAAGAATAATGAAAGGCTTGTGGGGTGAGATAAGGACATGGAGAGATCACTCATTGATTGCTGTCATAGGCTAGACTTGGGGAAATTTATTTAAATTATTACTATTCAGATCAGACTGGGAAAATGAGAAATCAAACCAAATCTTAAAAACCCTTTTCCTTTTCCCTTTCCTTTTTACCGGGCTCAGCTTCACTCCAGATTTTCTCTATCTCCTCCTCCCCAGTGGCTCCAGAGGAAAGGGAATGGGGGTTACAGTAAGTTCATCCCACATTGTCTCTTCTGCAGTTGGCTCCATCTTGCTTGGTAAAGGTGGAATGAAGTTTGTGGGCTCTTGAATGTCTGGAATTCTGTGTGAGGATTGAGATGCTCAAGCATCACTGACATAAGATGGGAAGTGTAATGAGGAGTGATTTGATTTAAAGTTGCCATCATGCAGAAGAGCAAAATTATACATTAAGCAAAATCTGAGCTCCACATTTATTTCAAGATGCTGACCTGCAGTGAGATCTGGTTGTAATATCTTGGGTTTGTTGACGCTCCATTAAATAGAAGAAGCATGACATGGAAATTCAGTTCCCAGATGGTCAGTGAAGAGAAAGCCCAAATATAAACTTTTTTTTTTCTATATTGCTGTTGCTTCCATTGATGAAAGTGGTGTTAAAAAACAGGAGTTTTTTTAATCATATGCAAAAGTTTTTGAAAGTAGCAATTTATCAGAATGGAGACACATGAAAATTCTCAGAAAATAAATCTTTTGTCCAGGATATAATAAAATTCCATTAAGAGAGAGAGAGAGAAAACCATTGAAGGAAAAAATGAAGGTGTATTTATCTCTGGATCCTAAGCCCATTCCCTGTATTTGTATAAAATAGAATGTGTGAGATAGAAAACAATCAGGAAAAAAATCCAGGGTAGCTGGGTTGCCTTTCCTCTCAAAACCAGCTCAGACGGTGTTCAAATGAGGATTTGAAATCAAACTCCTCACAATCCAAGTAATTTAACAAAAAGTTCTCTTAAGCAGGACAGTGGCATTTTCTCATCTCTCATGTTCTAAACAGCAGATTGACAGATATAAAGTCAGTGAGCCACACCTAATCTCATCGTATTTTCCAGTCTAATTTTTGCCTTCTTTAATGTATCAAGGGCTATTTTTATCTTTTTCCTCTGCAAAAGTATAATCCTGCCGGGCTCTGGGTCTGGAATGACACCCTGTAAAACAAAATAACGAGGCACTTCCTTCCTCTGCAAACTGTGCCCCAGTGGGAAACTCTTCTGCTATTTAAAAAGATTGAAATACTGGAACAGTATTATTTTCCTCATACCTTTGTATGAGCCAGAGACACTGCTTTAGGGACTTAAGCCCAAATGCTGATCTCCTCAGTCAATCTAATGATAGCTTCAAGTTCAAAGAGAGTTGCTCATTTTATTACCAGTCTTACTGCCACTGTTGTAATTATTTTGTTCATCTCACAGTCTCTAGAAAAATTCTGACTAGTTATTAATATCTCAGGACACATCTAAAACTTCCATCAGCTTCATTTGGGAGGAAAAGTGAGGTTTTTCTTTTGCAACCGAGCCTGCCATCCTTTTCCATTTGGGTTTTAATTTCACTAGAAGGTGTTGGGTTGCCATGGCAAAGCTCATATCTTCCCCTGCCTCTCTCAGTATGTGCTTTGGAGGGGGAGGTGGTCAGAACAAGAGGTAATTTGCGCTAACAAACAGCTGTGTCCCAAGAACGTGCTCATACAGCACTCACTTTAAAGTTCCTCTAGAAAACACCCCCACAATCAATCCAGCAAATTCGCAGCCAAGGGAATGCACAGAATTTTATAGAAACTAAAGTCAGGCAGTAAAAGGCTTGGATTTGCTTTTCCATGTTCCAAGCTGGTAATGGGAGCAATAAACATGAGAATCAACAGACCAAACCCTTAAATCCTCACTGGTCTTTCCTTGAAATTAAGGGAAGAGCTCGTGCAGGACACTGTGCCATGCCAATGATCTGAGTTTAATGGTTCAGTGATGCAAAGGAAAAAATCCTTGGTGGTACCGGGTTCATGTGGAGTCCTTCTTGGCAGAAGTTTTGGAGTGAATTACATTTTTCAGTGTGACTTCCAGGATGCAGCTGAAAAGAGAAAAACATCAAACAACTTATTTCATACTTAGGAGGAACATCTGGGTAATGATTCAACTTACCATGTGAAATAATTCTGTGCTACTATTAGGTTATAAACTCTTGAAGGCACAGAATTGCATTTAGAACAAGCAACACAGAAATTTATGTGTTTTTTCATAGAATGGTTTGGGTTGGAAGGGACCTTGAAGATCCTCGAGTTCCATTCCCCCACACCATGGACAGGGAATATTTTGCTTTCTTTCAGCAAAAACTTCCACAATCTTATTTTGGTCATTCAAAACCTGCACTACAACCATGGAAAATGAGGAGACTCCAAAGAGTCATAAGTTGGACTTGATGATCTCAAAGGTCTTTTCTAACCTGGTTAATTCTGTGACTCTGTGATATAAATGAATGCCTGTTCTGAGGATAACTTCAGGAGGATTTTAGAGGTGAAATGGGAATTTGTAGCAAAACTTTCTATTTATACATATTTTTCTCCACTTCCTGGGTTTCGTGTGTTGCATTCACTGCTACAAGTATCAGGATTCTGAGCAGAAAAATATGTTGAGGGAGCTTTCAGACAAGTGCTGCCACTGCTATGAATGAAGTGCCAAATTCTAAGTAATGTTTATTTGCTGACTTACTCTACAGGCCAGTGAGGAATCAAAGAATCACTTTGGTTGCAACGGGTATCTGGAGCTCCCTAATTGAAACTTCTGCTGAAGACAGGGCTGATTTCCAAGGTAAACCGCCTTCCCCTTGGCTGTGCAGCAAAATCCACAAGTATTTGAAATGTCACAGGCTCTCCAGCCCCTAAATGTGTATTTAAATATTCTGGTGATGAAGAATTTTGAAACACATTTCCAAACAGCTGTAATTTGTGACTACTGCCTTTGGTGGGGCACCTCTGAATGGAGCCTGTATCTCTAATACCACTTAATTTTTGGGGACATTGGAGTTAGTTACCCCTTAGCCTTCCCTTCTGGCTAAATAGGTCAAAATGTAAAAAAGTCATCACTATATATGAAGAATAATAAGTTATTAGAGTGTGTCTGAAAGAGGGTAAAGAAAATGATGAAGGGTTTGGAGGTGAAACCACAGAAGGAGCAGCTGAGGTCTGTTCAGTCTGGAGAAGAAGAGACTGAGGGGAGACCTCATTGCAGTTATAATTTCCTCCTGAGGGAAAGAGGAGGGGCAGGCACTGATCTCTGCTCTGTGGTGACCAGTGACACAACTCGAGAGAATGGCCTGGGGAGGTATAGGTTGGATATTACAAAAAAAGTTCTTCACCCTGAAGGTGGTCGAGCCATGGAATGGGCTCCCAGGGAAGTGATCACAGCCCCAAGCCTGACAGAGTCTCCAAGAAGAGTTTGGAAAATGCTCTCAGGTACATGGTGGGATGTGGTATTTTTGGGGTCCCTCATAGTGGGGAGGAAAGATTAATCTGACTCCATGTTCTTAGAAGGCTAATTTATTATTATATTATATTGTATTATATTATACTACACTATACTATACTAAAGAATAGAGAAAGGATGCAGACAGAGAACTGGAAGATAATACTGAAAAACTCATGACTCTCCCTTCAGAGTCCGACACAGTTTGGCCCTCATTAGCCAATAAGTAAAAACAATTCACATGTTGGATAAACAATCTCCAACCACATTCCAAAGCAGCAAGACACAGGAGAAGTAAATGAGATAATATTGTTTTCCTTTTTCTCTGAGGCTTCTGAGCTTCCCAGGAGAGAAATCCTGGGCAAAGAGGATTCAGAAAATAAGGTGGTGACAGTGCGACTCTTGGAGTTGTCCTGTGCAGGGCCAGGACTCGGACTCGATGATCCCCATGGGGATCACTCCCCACTTAGCTATTCTATGATTCTGTAAGTCTCTTTTAGCTTCTCCGCATAAGGGAGTTTTGCTGGTCCATCTGCAGCTTGTTCTGCAGCAGAATCAGGTGAGAGAAAGCAACCCTCCTGCCATCCTCCCTGCCTGTCCCTACAAAATGCTCTGTCCATCACAGTGCTCCAGCACTGCGAGTTTCCTCCAAATCCCTGTAATTCCAGTGCCTCAGCTCTGCACTTGCACATGGCTTTCTCATTCCTCCTGTGTGTTTGTTGTGCTGGGTGTGTTCAGGTACTCAAAGGAAAATCTCATCCTCCTCTGCCCCGTGCTTTGCTTGCTTCCTCTCATCCATGGTTTCTGATTACCCCAGGGTGTTGCTGTCCCCAGCCCAGCAAGCTGAGTTCGAACTCCTCCTTGCCAGGTTAGCAAGTTCCTTTCCAAAATTGCTCTGCTCTGTCCTCACTTAAGCAGATCCAGTTACCACAGACTCTCAGCTGTTTAAGGAAGATTTTTTACTCTGTCTTTTTATAATTAAGCCTCTCTAAAGTGCCCATGAAATTTCAGACAGTGGGGCTGAAGTGCAGTCATTAATGACTAATGAGGAACTGAGGGCTGACCTGCAGGAAACCTCCAAATTGAATATTTTCTTTTCAGATTTAGCACGATTAAACAAATTGCTTTTGTGTCCAATCACTAGTTTTATGAGAGAATTATTTTCCTGCTGCTCTGTCCAAACCCACAGAGACTAATTTAGATAGCATTAATTGGTAATTTCTCAGATCAAAGTCTTTAATCAAATCAATAACGATACACACTCTGCAGTGTGCTGATTATCATTCATAGACATAAAATATTATTTCTCATGTCTACCTTGATAATGACATCAGAGGAATACCAAGACCAACAAGGATAGATGTCTTGATTCCTTATAACATGTTGATTATGCAAATGGTTTTCCTAAATTCTTTGCTTGCCAGGGCATGGGGGTTGTCCTTGCTGTAGGCTTCCTCTAACTCCAAGATTTATTGGTAGCCTAAACATATATAAATTACTGTCAACACCCTCAGTGATTTTTTTTTTGGTAAAAGTTGCAATTCCTATGGAGACATTTCAGGAATGTCATTAATAATTATACCTTCCTGGAGAAAGGAGAGGGGCTAAAACGCTCAACAAGCAATCATTGTTTATTTTAAGAGTGAGTGGTGTGAAAAGTGACCCAATTTACATGGCAGGAGCAGCTATATAGCTACATGGTTTTACCATGTCAATTCCAAATCCTGATTTTTTCCTCTTCAAAGGAGAAAATTTGATCTAAAAGCTTTTGGTTTACTGCTTCTTGATATAAACAGCAAACAGTTAATGCAATGAATCCAACCCTCTAAGCCTTTTAGAGGAAAGTGAGCAGATCCGTAGAGAAGAAAACAGATGAAAGCCATGTTTGCAATTGACCTGCCTTTTTTGACCCCTTAGACCTCTATTTTCCCACATTTATTTTTCCCAAACCACCTTTCCATGCCTTAGGATGTTCCTCACCTCTAACACACTGTGACACAGCAGTGGAAGTTGTCCCTGCCCAGGGCAGGAGGGGTGGAATGGGGAGATCTTTAAGGTCCCTCCCAACCTAGGCCATTCTAACGCTGTGATTCTATGATAACTTTTTTTTCTAGATCCAGCATCAACCATAATTCCTAAGGAATTATCCCATAATTCCTTGGTCCCAGAGATTGCTTTTCACCTGTGGATCTCAAAGCCCATCCAGAAAACTCCAACATCCAGAAACTAAGGGAGGGAAGGAGGTTAACCCATCCATGACACAAATCCTTAGATCCTAGCTCAACAAACCCACTCACACTTTTCATTATCCAGTTATCCATTTTTCTTATTTCTAGTCTCACATTTGTGAACATGAAATTCCCTGTTCCTTTGGCAAACCTGCACGGGTGGAATGAAATGTATTTTCTGCTTTGTTTTGCTTTGTTTGTGCACTCTACATTTGGGAAAAGGGTGGGGAGAGCAGGGAATCAACAGCTCTGTGAAGACCAGCTGCTTGCAACATGCTTCCCTTGCAGCTTTCCATCAGGAATCTGACAGCTTTAGTTATTGTGATGGAGAAATAATGAGGTGAGAAAAGAGCTGTCAAAAAAAAGATCGGATCTCTCCTTCCAAGGAAGTAATTTACTTTTTGTGTGTTCTGTGGTTCCCAGAGACAAGAAGATTTAAGGACACCAGTTATAGAGAAAAAATCCTGTATTTTCCTAAACCAAGGAAATTACCAAAATCAATCAGAAAAAAATGATAAATTGTCTACAAAAAAAAAGAGGCTTTTAGTTTCGTTATGATGAATTTAAATAAATGTGGGTATTAACAGCACTTGGGATAGGTGATTATAGGTGATGAGATCACCATGGGTTGTTTTTATGGTGAAAGGTGAAAGAGTTAGCGGTGTTAATGGATTGTAAGGCTAATTCACCTCATCCTAAAACAAATTCCTGTACTTGGCCAGGTGAATTTCTAAATTTCCCTCTAAATTAATCACCATGTTAATCACCTCCATTAATCACCATAGATATCTGATGCCAACTAAGTTCTTTCATTGGGAAACTGGCAGATCGGGCATAGGATCTCTGCAGTACTAACTGGATCCGGGAGGGATACTCTAACACATCAAAAATGGAACTAAAACTTGCGTTTATGCATCTGAAACATGCACAAGTTCAGGTTGTAAAGAAACCTGATACTGTCTTGAATATATATATTTCTTTATCCATCCAGCCTGGCAGCACAAGGACAGAAGCTTCAGGACCTGGGATATTTCCTGTGGATGTTTTTTATACCTCAGGTATCCACAAGAGGAACTTCAGGGCATCTCACAGGTCACCAGGTCACCTTTGCTTCGACAACTGAAACTCCCTCAGCTGATGCAGAGCTGCATTGGAGAACATTTCAGGTGCAGCAAGGCAGGTGGGGTCTGAGCAGAGCAGAGCAGAGGGGTGGAATCACCTCAAAGGCATATTTTTACACACATTAATTATGTCCCTAGTGGTTTTCCAGATTACTGGATGCAGTGGGCTGCTCTGACTGATTAGTTCTCCACTGGCTACAAAAGACATTTAACCACTGATGCATATGTACAGGTCAACATTTAAGTTTCAGCTAAGTGGGTTTCACTTAAGGTGAATTTAATCATTGAAAATTAGTTGAGATCACCCACAGCATACATGCCTGGACCAACTGAGTCACCTACACTTCACTTGGCTAAAGAATTGTGAAATGCTTTAAAATTCCAGGACTAAATTTTAGACACAGTCAAGTTTGTAAAACAGTCCCTTGATAAATCTGGTCATTTACATGTCTTAACTCTGGGATTCTCCCTTGAGAAGATGGAAATATAATTTTAAAGAAATAAGTCATGATCTTAAATGGTGCTTGAATGTTGATTCACCCTCCATTGCATCATTACTGCTCCGTGAAATGATGATGATGCTGAAGGTACTTAGAGCCACATTTGAATAGAAAGTTCAACATTTTTTTAGATTTTGCAGCATTGAAAGTGCAAGACAGGCAGAGTTTTGGGGATTTTTTTGGATCCTCTCAATTTGACATGTTGCATATGGAAAGAAGATGCACTTTTCATTTTCAGATGAAGCACAGGCACCTTTGAACGTGCACGTTCTCCTACATATGTGCCTGATTTTTGCACGAGCATGATTAGCAGAACCAATCCACGTTCCTTATGCTTTGCACACAAACCTGAGGCTCCCTCTTGAACTGCAAATATTCCCTGAAGCAGTATTTACACTTGTAAGACAAGGGAATTGTCACTCTCCTACAAGACTTATCCACAGTCAAGGGATCATGGCCAGTGGAAAGAATAAAATTGCTTCCTGTGCTCCACTTGCATGATAAATTCTGACTTGTATTTTCAGCTTCCTCCTCTATTTGTTCCCACACCCTTGAACTTCTTTGTCTGGAAGCAAAATTCTACCCCTTTTTCTATTTTATTATCTTTTTCCTTCTTCAGATATAATGTAGCAAAACAAAACATTGGTACCTATCCATTGGAAAGCCACTCCTGTGGACAATTGGTGGCACTGCTGGTGATATTTTTATCTCCAGTTTTTGCTTTTGCTCCTCCCCAGGTTCACTTAACTGCATTTTTGGAATATGTTGAATGAGCACAGGAGTGAGAGATGCCCTTAATATTCCAGCATCCTGCCTCACCACCCAGCAGCACAGCTTTAAGTGATATGACACTGTAATCACATTAGCAGCCGTATTAGATGCTCATTAGCATGCCTTAATTGTTCAATAATTTTGATCAATGCCTGATTTCCATGGTGCTGGCTGTTGTTACTGCAAAATAAAAACACAGTTTAGGAGCTGTTGTGAGTACATCTGCTAAGTGATTCCTTCACTTGTGCACAAATGTGTGTTTGTGTGTGAGAGACAGCGTGAGCAGTCAGGGCAGCTGCCTGCCAAAATGTTCCTTGCTTGCAGCTGCAGGGAGCTGACAAAGGAGCCCTGGATAATCTTGCCTCAGTGGTTTAAGAAGTCACCTCTGTCAGTCACCAGCCTGTGATCAGACCTATCCCCTGGCTGGCAGCCTGGAGGATGGATGCCTGTGTCAGTGTGAAATCTGGTGATTTTGCTTTGCTCCCTCTAAAGGGCTGCAGGACGGGCTCTGACAGAGGCTTGTACTGCAAACCTGTGCTTCTCCTTGTCAGCCCTGCTCTGGATGTAGAGTGGCAGAGCAAAGGAGTGACAATCTGCTGCAGGAACAGCTGCCAGGAATTATTTGTCAGAGTCTGTGGCCTTCCCAGGGAAAGCACTCTGTTCATTTGCTGTGCTTACATCTAGGGAAAACCACTGACAAGCCAAGGGAGGAATGGGTGGCAATCACAGAATAATTAATGTTGGAGAAGACCTCCATGGTCATTGAGTCCAACCTTTGTCTGACCCCCAACTTCTCAACCAGAGCAGAACACTGCATGCCTCATCCAGTTGTTTCTTCAACATCTCCAGGGATGGGGACTCCACCACCTCCCTGGGCAGCCCCTTCCAATGCCTGAACACCCTTTTTGTGAATAAGTTCTTCCTGATGCCCAACATGAACCTCCTCTGGAGAAGCCTGAGGCCATTTCCTCTCATCCTGTTGCTTGCTGCCTGGGAAAAGAGGCCAAGCCTCACCTGGCTACAACCTCCTGTTTTAGAGAGGGCTAAGACTCTCTGAGTCATCTTTTTAGGCTAAACAAACCCAGCTCCCTCAGTTGCTCCTCATAGAAGTTACTCTCTAGACCCTTCACCAGATTTGTAATGAAGAATAAATGAGAGTAGACACTGTTATAGGATAGACAGAGGATATTGACCTGGAAGGACGAGAGAACCAAGCAGGAAAATTGGTTCAGATTGTTTTACACTCTTTCAAAGGTGAAGGACACAAAGAATGCATGAATTGTCACCTGTTACATACATAAAATCAGTGGTGTCCACTCCATTGCAGGATAGTCAATGGCAACAGAGTGTGAATGCAGTTTAAAAAGCATTCTTTCTTTCACAGCAGCACCGAAATACAGCTCAGGGTGATGTTTGGCAAAGGAATACCACGCCTTGATTAAAAAATCCCACTTCCCTTTAAACTGAGGAGTCCTCACCAACTTCTCAATCCGCTTATTAGAGCAGAAAAAAAAAATCGGAATATCATTTGTATGATAAATAATGATTTGCTTTGAACATCATTCCAGACTGGAATGAATATTTACAATGAGAAGTAAAAAATCCACAAGGAAAAAGAAAGTTTTGAAACTGTATGGTTTTTAATTTTTTTTCAATTTCAACTCTCCAACATGATAAATTATATCCTTACATGTGATAGATTATAACAAGCAGCACACATTTCAAAATGAGAAGTAATTAAAAAACAAAAACAAACAAGCCCTGCAATGAGCTGTTAAAGCTGAAAATCTCCCAGCACAGCGTTTTCAAACAGCTGTACTGCTAAATTGCCTGTTCCCTTGATAGCAAAGAACAGACAGAAAACTCCTGCTAGAGAGTTCAACTAGTACAGCCTCAGGTAATGTGCAACCACCAGAGAGAAAGTGGGAGAGACAGAGCTGCAGGAAGCAGGGCAGGCTGTTCAAAACATGGATTTAGGTTCAGGTGCATGGGGATTTCTGGAGAAGTGAAATTCAGCACAACAAATGGATCCATGAAGGAAATCCTTTCAGGGAGGACAATACTGATATGCATCCAAAGATAAAAACAGCAGCTGATATTATAATTTTCGTCCAAGAATCAGACATTTCTGTGTCTGTATTAGCAATGATTGCTTCTCTGTGGGAAGGATTTGATCCTCAGATCTCAGGCAGGTGTGCACGACCATAGCTGAGGACAAGTCCCATGTTGGTTATCCTGTTCCAATGACCTCACCTACTACAGGCCAGGAGTCTGAGCATCCTCCCTCATTCCA
This sequence comes from Arremon aurantiirostris, assembly GCA_035583995.1. Classification (NCBI taxonomy): domain Eukaryota; kingdom Metazoa; phylum Chordata; class Aves; order Passeriformes; family Passerellidae; genus Arremon; species Arremon aurantiirostris. The sequence goes on from JAXCLO010000114.1 coordinate 149,440,701, forward strand.
GAGGCCCCAGAGAACTCTGCTCAGGCACCACAGCTCTGTTTGCACCATCAGGATTTGTTCTCGTGCCCACAGAAAATGCAACACCATTTGGAGCACAGGTCTGATGAGGAGTGGTTGAGAGAGCTGGAGGGGCTCAGCCCAGAGAAAAGAGGCTCAGGGGGAACTTATCACTCTCTAAACCTACCTGAGAGGAAGTTGTAACCAGGTGAGGGTCAGTCCCAGGTAACAAGTGGAAGGCCAAGAGGAAATAGTCTCAAATATTGCCAGGGGAAATTAAGATTGGATATTAAGAAAAAAAAAAAATCAATCATCACTGGAAGGGTGGTCAAGCATTGGAACAGTTGCCCAGGGTAGAGTCACCATCCCTGGAAGTGTTCAAAGAATGTGCAGATGTGGTGTTTGGAGACATGGTTTAGTGTTGGACCTGGCAGTGCTGGGTTAATGATTGGTCTTGATGCCCTTAGACTTCTTTTCCAACCTCAGTGATTCTGGGATCCTGTGATCTGAACAAGTTTGATATGAACAAGTTTGATGTGAACAAGTTTGGTGGAAAACACTGAAGCCAATAAATGAGGGAGAATTAATAATGCAAAGACACCTGAGCTGGAATAGCTTCCATCAAAAACAGAAAGAGAGAGAGAGAGAGAGAGGGAAATCAAATCTTTCATTTCTATTGTCTCCCTTGGCAGAACCTTGGTTTTCAGCATGGGTTAATGTGACAGGGAATCGATGTAATGACTTCCTGGAAGATTATTTTCTTTACAACAACAACAATAAAAAAGAGGAATGTACAAAGAATGAGGGCTAAATTTTGCACAAAGACTCTTTGATTCATTTGCTGCTCAGGTTGTATTCCTTCTCCTCCATGAATTCCTGACACCTTTTAGGTCCTGTAATTCCTTCTCACAAGTCTGTTCATAATTTTCTGGTTTGTTTTTGATCGACTCATCCTTTGTTCTTCAGGGGTTCTCCCAAGTCTCCAAATGAGTTCACAGGATTCATCTGGCTCCTCTTTCCTTGGGCATTTCCACACCCAGTCACAGGAATCTCTTCTCTTTTTTTAATTATTTGAAATTTATGACTAAAAAGATCATCCCCATGCTGTCACACAGCTTGACACATCCTTAGCCCAGCCCATCCTTGACATTTCCCTTTCAATTTCCAGCAACTACATTGAAATCACCAATCTCTGTTCTTGATTTATTTTATATTTTTTTTCACTTCTACTACTGATAAAAAATGACATTATACTTACCCAAGACAACAAATCAATTATTTGGGTTCTGATTTTCTAGGAAAAGAAAAATGAAAATCTCACAATTATTTCCTCTGTTACACTTTCATTAACTGCCTTTCTTATGTGTCTATATATCCTCATTTGTTTTCCCACCATAGCAACATTTTGCCCATTACAAACAAATCTCAGTGGAAAAAAATTCTGGGGAATTAAATTTTCAGCCTAAAAATAATCAAGTTGAAGGTATTAATCTGGACTTTCCATCATTTGCTTGTGATGGATGTATTATTTTTGATATAATTATAATGGTCTATTTATAGACTGTATTGAGTCCAATGTACATTACTGCATTATCAGAACAGGTTCACTTCTTTCCTGACCAAGTGAAAACAAAATTGATCTGCCTTTATATCCTGATAGGGTTTCATATTTCCCATAGGTCACACTCCTCCCTGCCTAACTTTGTCCATATTTTCAGTACTTTGCACATTCTGGTCTCCAGCCAGGACAGATGGCAAGGTCTTGGAGCTCCTCGTGATATGAAGATTCTGTTTTACTACTCCATGAAATTACAGTCTTCTCCTTGACCTAACTATGTGGCACTTTGTCCTCTCAGCTTTCCTTAGACCCTACAACACCTCATTGCTCTGGGTTTCTAACCCCATTAATGGGGGTTATGAAGGACCCCTACAATGTCTCCTGACTGTTTTCCCTCCATAACATTTCACCTTCTATTTGTCTTTGTTTCCAGTCATTTTCCATAAGATTCTCACCTCAATACTGACAGTAATCTCCCAGGTTACTTTTGAGGTCTTTTAATTTTTGTACTTTGCCTTTAGGTATTTACTACTGTGTGAAAAAATAATAAAAATCTCAAATACAACAAACAAAGAAAAACACATGACCGGGATCCCATTTTGAGGTAGTCTTTAATTGTGTGATCCCATTCACCCTCAGATTCATACTTTATTTTGTGCCCAGAACATAGTGATAATTTAGGAAGAAGACAGGCAATATGTTGTTTCTGTTTTCCTGTTCAGTGACTGCAGCAAGTTTATCCCAGTTTATCCTTGAACCTTACTCAACCCTATTCTAAAGATAAAACTAAAAATACCTTCTTGGGCTCTTCTCTTATGCTGAATATTGTGTCTTCTGAGGGTTATTCAAAGTTTTAGGAGCCAATTTCCAAAATGTTTCAGTTTCTGGGATCATGCTGACTGGAGAGGGAGATATCTGATTCACATAATTAAAGGCAAATGTTTCCTCTAATTTTCGGGTGCTGAATTTCAGTGGCCCTGTTTTGACAATAAATGCAGCTGGGAACACAAATCGAGAGGATTTCCACAAGAACCTTATGGTGCCCCAATGATAAAACAGTTGGTTCCTCTTGGATTTGTAGGATCCATGTAGAGAGCTGGCCCCAGAACCAGAGGTTAAGGACATTGGATGTGTCCCTTCCAATGAAGATCTCTTCCACTCGCTGGAAACTCTCTGATATGCAGAAAATATGAGGTTATATCCACTAATCTCACAAACAGTTGGAAGGATTTATTATACTGGGAATGAAAAATCACCAGCACCTTGCTGTTTGCCATGTCAAACTTTGGTCAAGACCTTGGCATTTAAGGACAGGTGAACCTTTCTCTGTCCTGAGCAGCTGAGCAGCATTTCAGATAAATGTTCCTGTCTGACCTCTGCAGGTGTGGTTTTGCCCTAGTTAGTTTATTGATCCCAGATGGGTGATGAATGAATCTCCACAGTGGCAGTATTTTGGTGCTGGTGTTCAGAAAGTTCATCCTTGGAATTTCTGGGTTAGCTTTCTTCATGGGAAGCTAGAATCACAGTCTCACATCCGTGGGAAGAGGAGTTGGAATGCCATTTGTGGATTTGCATTCTCTTGTCTTGAATAGATCCTAATGGATCATACCCAAAATTTGGGCCCAGGCATATACAATTTCTTCATCCAATGACAAATCTAGAGCTTGAAATTTTCTTTTTTCAAATCACAGTCTGAGGAACACTCTAAGGGGGAAGCCCCTGAGAAAATTCTCCTGATTTTTATGCCATTTTCTTTTCTGGAGGAGGTCCCCACTACCTTGTATCCCACATTGGTAAATCCAGAGGAAATTTCCCTAAACTTCAGCACCATTCTTCAACCCCTGAGAAAGCTGAACTTTTCATAGTTCCAGTCCTTCGATATTCTAAGTGCAACAGCTCTGCTGTGGTTTCAGTAACTGATGAAAATAGACAATTTGCAGCTTCTTGAGAGAACAATAGAAGGAATGAAAAGACTAATGACAACAGCCAAGCTTTGTGGCCCAGGGAAAGGGGGTGACATAATTTTCCCATATTCAAAGTTGGAAAACATGAATCCAATTTTCTTCTTTTCATCATCAGCAAATAATTTGGATGTTTCCTGTCCCTTAATTGTGCCTTTGTTTCTGTGATGAGGGGGAATCATTACCGTGAAAATCTGTTGGCTAAATTTTCCCCACATCTGTGGAGTTTTTTCACCAAGTGAGCCATTTGTCCATTTGCAGTCTAATGAACAAGAGGAATTTCAGATTCCTGAGATGGAGCCTACACTGGGAGGATGGGAAGCATCATATTTCAGAAAACAGCTTGGGCTGGGCTAGGAGAAAGATTTTACAGATTCTGACAAAATATGGGCAAATGATGACAGATTCAGTCTTTGTGAATTCTGGGGGGAAAAAATCATGTGTTTTCAGGACTATGAGATCTTTTTGTTCCAGTTTTCACAACAGGTCATGGCACCATTCCCTGCTGGAATAAAAGCCCTGAGGATTTCACTTGTCTGTTGCTTTCTTAAGGCTGAGAGCCCCACTCAGAAAGTCTTTTAACAGCCAGCGCTGTAAAATATTTTCACAGCATCTTCTGCTCTGGTGGTATCCAAAACAAACCTCTGCAGGTTTCGTTTTGTTCACCAAGGTTTGTGCACACAATAGCTTCTCATTTCTTTACTCTGTGACAAAAAGCTGCGTGAAGGTGACATTTTGGGGAGCTGAACCCTGCAGGCCTTTGATTTTTATTCTCAGAGCTACTGGAGAGACTTTGGAGAACACAGTATGGAAAAAAAAAAAAGATAAAAATTCCATAACCAAGAAGACTCAGGGAATTTGCTGTTAAATGTTCTTTAAGGAGTTGAAGCTGTTCACATCCCAGACTTCAGGAGAGGGAGTGTGGGATGAAAAAGGGCACTGGCCAGGCAGAGGGGTCACAGCCTGGGTGATGGGTGAGACAGGTCCCTGTGGGCAGGGGACGAGCTGATGGAGGTACAGGGGACACAGGAAAGCACTGCCCTGGCAGCTCTGTGATCCTCCCCTGGCCAACGTGGGGATTACACATTCGTCACAGCCTTTTTTACAATTTTGGAACAAATGAACTCCTGATCTATTTTGATTACTGGCCAAATTAGAGCTTCACTGAGAAGGTCCCTTTCAGTCTTATTCTCTTATCTGCCCACAAGCACTTCCATGTTGCAATCCATGTTGTGGGTTGCAAACAAATCACCAAGATGTGCATCAGTGTGCTAAAATTGGAGGGATCAGGTCAGTCTCTGGACCAGAGTGATACAGGGATAGAGAAAACCAAGATCCTCTCTGGGATTGCTTAAAGCAGATGGAATTTGGTCACTCTTTTAAACTGCTTCCAAACCTGAATCAAAACCCATCATGGCTGAAAACCAAGGGAATAAACAAACTCTGTGTGAATTATATTGTTCTGTGTTCTCTTTAGGGTGGTGGGTGGCTTTGAAGTCATAATAACAGGAATTAAGAGTTCAAATGGCAAATACTCAAAAAACATCATCTCCATCTCCAAATGCCTGTATTTATGTTTTAGTCCAGGGAGAAAAAGGAGTATTTTCTGCAAGAAGATATTATGCCACCCCCCTGCACGTGGCTTTGCAGCTTGGGTTACACACACTGATGTTATATTCTGATATTCTCTACAGGATATTGCAAATGTTTCCTGCTAGGTTTTTAATATACTAGGATATCTTGTATATGATTTCTCCCTCCTCTTTATAGACCTTGGGTATGTGTTTTCTCATCTCAGAGACTTGGATTGACATTTCAGCCAGGAGGGAAAAGTCATGGGAAGTCATTCATTCCACAAGGGAGAAAACTAATTTCCTTGCTGTTTTAAATTTCTGAGACTCTTTTCAAGAAACCTCCCAGCTGATGTGCCATTTTTCAGGCTGCAACAATTCCTTTCAGGCATGTCTGGTCTCAGATTTGCATCTTGATCAGGATTTGAACCTGGATACCTTTACTGCATCACTGCCATAAAACTGAGAGAGCTGCTTTGCTCGTGTGGCTCACAGGCTGTTGTCCTCCAGCAGATTGATCACCAGAACTAAATATGCCACTCCCTCTCATCATCTGCACTCTTAAATACATCCATCCTGATAAATCTCTTAGTGTTTATCTTTAAATTTAGAAATGGCAATATTAAGATCCTGATTAGGAAGGTTTATAACAAAAAAAGAGAGGTAGAATTCAAGATTCAGTTCAACATCCAAGAGGAAATTATATTTCACTATAAAAAATCCCATTGCAATTTGAATGTGTCTTCCTGCATTTAGAAAAAGGAAGTCACAACTGTTTGAAGTAGCCTAACACACAGAAATCTGAACTTGGTGGTACAGGGTTTTGCGGATCCAAGCAGTATTGGGAACATTTCATGTATACAGAATTTTTATTCCTCTTCTTCTCAGGACACCTCAGTTCATCACAACTGGCATTATACAGAGTGTGAACACAGCCAAATGGCATCAGAACTGCTCAGCATGTCTCCAAATGGTTCTATCCCCAAAAATCTGTCCCAAATGGAGGTCCTCAGATGACATTTCATTCTAAGGAAAATTATGAAAGAGTTTAGAATCTTGTTTTTTTCTCATATTTTAAAAGAGACAATTGGAAAGGACATGATTAATGAATGATGTGACAGAGTTTTATAAGCTTATGAATGATGGACAGAGTTATGATCAGGAAATAATTATTCACTGTCTTGCTCATTGCAAGTGGTGGAGTCACCATCCCTGGGAGTGTTCAAAACACTGAGCAGATGAGGCATTTTGTGGTATGGTTTAGTGAAAATGGTGGTTTTTTGGTTAAAGGTTGGACCTGATGACCTTTAAGGTCTTTTCCAACCTTAATGATTCAGTGATTCTAATTTAGGTCTGGGCAGTGGAGCAGTCAGACCAAGCAATGTCTCAGGCAGTGATTCTATGCATTTTTTGTCCCCAAAATACAGAGAAATAAATAAAAAAAAATCTAACCATTTTGAAGGGGAGTGAACAGACTCATAATAGATAAATCTCTGACTGGTTGCTAAACACTGAAATCTCCATGTGACTTGTGCATGCAGGAGTGACCTGCCAGAAGGTAAGAATTATCCTGTTATTTGCCTGTTTACTGTGTGTTTTATCAAAACAGCCATTCCTGCCTTGTTGAAAGTATCCTGCCTAGCTGGACCATTGGCCTGTGAAATAATTTTATTTTTTGATGAGATTCATTTTGCCCAATGTGAATGTCTCCTACGGACAGGGATCTTCAGGAGCCACTGATGGGAAGTGTTGGACATCCACAACCACTGAGCCATTAAATTGTTCTGCTCTCTGGGGGTGAGGAGGCCAAACTTTCATTTCCATGACCTGAAAACCCTTGGAAAATATTCTGATGTGTAAAAGAGGGGGAAAGAAATGAGGCTGAGGAAAACAAAACTCGAGTTCCTCTGTCAATGGGAGCTAAACCATAATCATTACCATTAATTATCAGTATTTAAGGGTCTTAGCAATGAATCATTTTATCAGGAGTGTTAGTGGGATGAATGGCTGAATGGTAACAGATCTTAAATCTGAGCATCTCCACCTGTTCTGCGGTTGTTCCTTCCAGATTAGGTTGGGCTGCAGCTCCTGGCCATGCACCTTTGCTGCTGATAAACAGCAGAATTCTCCCTTCAGGGCTGTCAGTCCCAGGTCTTTTAAGCAGCACTGCATTAATTTAAATTAAAAAAAAAAATTAAAATAGCCTAGAAACTAAATCATGAAAGATAATAGAGGGGAAATAAATGTTTGGAGATGAGATGATTAAGTCAGGAAAGAAGAAACTTTGTGAATGTGTAGCCACCACTGGAAAAATGCATGCACAAACACACAAACACACAAATAAATCTGAATTGCTTAAGGAATATGAGTGTTAATAAATGATATTTTATAGTGCACCAAACTGCCAGACATGCCATAACCCTGTGAAAACCACTTAGGCTTTAATGGCTGAAAGGAATAAAGCTGACAGAAGAATAAATTCCTGGTGCACTCTGACACCCAAATCCATCTCCTATGGAAATGGTGTTGTTTTCTTCATTGACTTCAAAAAGCCACAGAATAGGGATACCTTGTGTAGAAAAGTTTGGTTTGCAGGTTCCTGGGATAAAATCTGAAAATGTAGAAGCTGAAATTTGAATTTATTCACACCAAAATAGTAGAGGCGACTGTGCTACTTACTGTGTTCAACCTCCTCTGCTTAATGGAAATTCTGCCAGGGATGTTGGGTCCTAGAAAATTCACTGTGTGAGCCTCCACATGCCACAAGACATGAAGTAGAACTTCCAGTGCTCATTACAAGCTAAAAAATTATATATTTAAATATTTTAAAAGACAAAACCCAACATAAAACCAAAATGTCTAAGGGAGCAAGAAAGAGAGACTGAGCATGTTGGTTTTGTACCCTCATTTTCAATAACTGGAAATTTGTAGGGTGGAAAATGGCCAGGTGGTCTCAGGATGTGGCTCTTGTCCTAAGGAAGAAGGTCACCCCTTCTTTCCATCTGTTCCTCAAAATTCAGTGTTTGGTGTATGATATGGACTGGAGGTCATAACAATATAGGCAGAGGAACAAAGGACATCTCTGCTTAGAAAAGAATATTCTTCAAATCATTAAACATTGAAATCCCCATTAACCTAAGCTCTCCTGACAGACAGGGGAGTGATAATGAATATAATCCCTTGAGCTAAGGATGAGAATCCTGTCTTCCTGAGGTCTAACACAGGTCACAGGACAGATGAATGGAACCCTTAAAACCCCTATTTCTGTCCATTTAGTACAGAAGAAGTCGAAGGTGATAAGCTCAGCAATAGATTCAATAATCCAGGCATCTAAACTTAGGTGAGATGAATCATACAGTAAATGCCCTAACAGTGAGGGCACTCATTATTCTTACATGGAATAATTGACCATGGAAATGGGGAGAAACATCCCCATTGCTTCTCACCTTTCCTGGCAATAAAGCTGCAGACATCTACTGTACCGTCAAGGTTTCCTTGATCTCTCATTTTTATTCCACTGTCAAAGCAGGTGAGACACTGTGTTGGCATTATATGAGCCCTGCACATTGTTCTTCATATTTCCATCATTCTTGTGTCAGCTGAACCAATGCTGACAGGACCTGAATAACAGGCATAACACAGTGTCAATTCACACTCAGGTAAACCAGCTGTAAAAATGTTTATATATGTTTATACTTGCAATGCTTCTTTGATCATCATGAGCCCTTGAACGTTTCTGTCACTGGGAAGATCTTATTTGGGATTATTTTATACCTTTCTATGTGAGGGCAGTCTTCCTAAGCAATCCTGCCTGAAGTAAGAGTGTTTAAAATCTTGGCTTCACACATTCCCTGGCAGAGGTGTCAGTGCTGCAGACAGAGAGGAGCAGCAGCAAAGCAGGAGGTGTGTTTTCTTCACCAGAAATACACATCCCAGTCCCTCTTCTGATGAAAGATGCTAAACCAGCACATCAGCACCTGCATGGCTCCAGGGCTCTCCTCCTGCAGTGCCATTCAGACTCATTGAGATTAAGAACCTTGCCAAAAACACCCCCAAAACCAAAGGCTTAAAACAGCCTTCAAGGGATTGAGCACACTTCTTTAATCAGCCCTTTTTGCCTTTGTCTTTCTAGCTGCAGGTATTACCCCTTTATTCATCTGTTCTCCTGCCAGGTTCAGGATGCTCACATCCCAAACTGATGCATTTCTGTGGAATGGCTATATGGATATCATGATTGGTAGAATAAAGCTTGATTTTAAGCACAAGACAGGAGACCTCAAACATGTACCACCCTTTCCTTTTCAGTCTCTGATGGCAAATATGGTTTATCCTAAGAGAATCAGGTGGGAATTGCAGGAGGAATGGTCTGGATGCATAATTATTGAATTGTAAAGATGAGGGAGCTGAGCTGTTGGTGCACATCAGCCTGAAAAGGGGATAGGATGCTGCTGGAGGCTGGGCCAGCTGGGCAAACTGGTCTCCCAAGGTTGCAGGTGGATCCTTCCCCTGGCAGAGATGCCCAGGATAGATCTGTGCTGAAGATGGGGCAATACTTTTGGATAGATAATAAAAAATCACTAAAATCCAGTCAAATATGGAGATACAATCCTAAAGCATCACCACAGGTTGCTTTGTAATCGTGAATTCTGCTAGTCCAAAGACTGTAAACCTGTACATTTCTACCTGAACATGTTGTATTGTAACCCTGATCACCTTATCAGTGTAAGGGAGAACTGGTGAAGACAGCTTGAAAATTGCAAGGGATCCAGGACCTAACAAAAGTGAAAATATGACTTTTCTACAAAGCAAATGTTTTTACTTTTTTGGGGATATGGACACTTGAGGTGGGTTAAGAGCAAAAAGGAATGTGGGAAAGGAATAAGGAAAATCTTCCCAATCAGTCTCAAGGTTCAGAGTGGACCCTCTTGCCAGACTTAGCCCCAGACTTGGGTTTAGACTAAAGGTTTAGTCCTAAAGGTTTTAACAGCACTTAACAACACTTAATTTATAGCTTAAACTAAACAATTTAGCTCAATATTCTATAGAATTTACTATAGGCACAACCATAACTCACAAATCTAATGTGCTCAAGAGTCTATGAGAACATACACTCTAATTTGCTGTAGCATATTCAAGATGCATGCACACAGACCTCAAGGAGTAAATACAAGATACAAACCTGTGAATAATCCCTCTCAAAGTCAGGGAAGGACTCACATTTGATGCTTTTACATCTTCTCAATAGGTGAAGAGTTGAGCTTTGGAGAGTGAGAGGCATCAGCCCAGGATCCATCATTGTTCACTGGTTCTCTAAATACAGCAAACTTGAGAATTCACCGGCTTTGAGAGGTGTCCACTCAGATGGAGATGCTGGTCACAGCCCTTGGTGGCCTAGGAGAGCTCAAAAGGTCTCACTCTGAACCTCTGTTTATAGGGCTGCAAGAGACTGGGCTTTAGCCACAGCAATTTTCCATCCTGGCCATTTTTCCATCCTGGCCGTAACTCACATCAGCAACTTTTCAAAGTTCCATAAGAAAAATGTTATTCCACTCAGGTTGTTATTCAGGCAAGAAAAATAAGTTTCCAAGGCAGTTCATTAAAAAGCAGAGCTCATTAGGCAGCACAAGTTCCTAGGAGCAGTCTGTGTTTCTGATAAGCTCAAGAGAAGCTCAGCCCAGGTGCTGTTTGTCAGTGCCAGAGCCTAATGAGGATGTCAGATCACTTTGGTCTGAGGAGGGTGGGATGCACCACCACAGCTACATTCTGGCCTTTTAAAATTATTTTTTATTTTATTTTGAATGAGCTAAACTCACATACAAAAAGCAGGGTGGGGAAATAAAATGTTATAAGAGGACTGGCAGATAAATAGGATTGAACAAATGAGATATTCTGGAAGCAATTGAGATTGAAAGCAGGTTTGATATAAAAAACCCCAGACTATACAGTTACAGTAATCATTCAAAACAGACCTAAGAAATGGTACCAGAGTACTTTAAAGGAGATTTCTTTATAAAAGTGAGCACTGAAACCTTAGAAAGGTTTTTCCTTCTTCTTTCCTGATCTCTCTGAAGAAGAATCTTGTAATGAGAAGTGAACCTCAAAGAGATCTTGGCTGAGTTATGTCACTGTGAGTTCCCACAGTAATTAGGGCTTTATAAACTTTCTGAAGTAAGACCCAGCTCACCTTCCTTTTTCTTTTTCCCTATGCAGTGCCATTGCTACCCATGCTCCTAAAATTTCTCTTTTTTTTTTCCTGTCAGAGAGCTCTGATGAATTCAGTGACAAAAATTAAGTGGCTGAGTGAAGACTGAAGGAATCAGAGAAATTTAAGGTTTCATTGAGGCAAGTTTCCACAGTTACTGAGATACATTATGGTATTTTTGTGTTAGTGAGGCTCCTTCCCTCTCAGTTTTTCCCACTCAATTTTCCTCTCCATTTACTAAAAGGCTGTATTTTCAGACTTCTTTAAGAAACTAAGACTGTTAGAATGTCAACATCTCTTGATTCAGTGTAAGCTAGAGATCCATGGAACAATTTCCTGGTGGAGAGCTCTGCCTGCTGCAAATGATATTTCATGATAATACAATCCTCAAAAACCAGTTATGTCCATTCTGTAACTTTACTTCTGTAAGAAAACCTGTATTTTTCAGAGTGAATGCTCATTCAGTGTATTGGGAAGAGTAGTGAACTGATACTTTTACACGTGCTGAAATATTGCAAGGCTTGGTGCTGTACAGAAAATCATTGTGGTATGAAGACACTTCCTGTTTTCCTCGTGCATGAAAATGTGTCTTGCTCTGAGATATCAGGTTAATTCCATTCCTGAGCCCATGTTTGTCTGGAGAGCAGTGAGTGAGGAAGGCACTGGCTTGGAGAACAGGCTGGAGGATTTCCCTGTGTGGCTGCATTGACAGAGCCAGAGAAGCTGGATAATGGGATGATGCTATCTCTGAGGATACCCAGAGAATGACAGAAGGGTGAGAGAGCTCATACATCACTGTCCCCTGACTGCCAAACAAAGCCCTGCTCCAGAATTAGTCAGCAATACTTGTTTTTAGTGTGGGTGACAGAAAGAAATATGGTTTGCTTTTATTCAGCCTCATGAATAGCAGTGGTGAAGATGACAGCCAGGACCAGGGCAGATCCCTGTGTGATGTGTCCCTCTGCTTCCCTACTGTGCTCAGTCATCCAGCAGCTAAATGAGTGTGGAGGAGGAGGGAAATCCTGCCTTGCTGAGTCTTTTACCTTCTCAGGGTCATGGGCTGCACACCACTCTTCCCTCTGAGGTGTTTGGTGTTGAGCAGAGCTCAGCTTTTGTCAAGGCTGCTTCAGACTGTGACAAATTTGTTCCCTGGATCTACACTCTTTTTAATCTAAATGTCAGGTAGGAAATTAAAGCCCTGCTGAAACGGAGTGTATTACCAGCATTTTATTAGATCACAAACAATTTAATAACCAGATAGAGGGAGAAGGTCATTTTGTTGTCAGTCCAGCTTATCTCATAAATTAGGCATCAGGTTTTGCACAAAAGCATCTCTCAGCAAATAAAATTATCTGGTTTGATGAAGAACCTCTGTCCACGGAAAACGCATAACCCAGATTAAAGAGGGAGCCCTGTAATAAAATTATGATCCAGAAATGTGTAAAAGGGGATGGGTTCTTCAAAGTAACTTTTCACACATTTGCCCTATTAACAGCAAGTAAATGCCAAAGTAGCAAAGGACGTGCCTTCCTGATGAATCCATGTGAAATTCTTTCAAGGTCAGTAAACAAAAGGGTTGGCAGATGAAATATGGATGATAAATAGGGTAGCTCTTAGTGACCTCAGTGGCTGAAAAGGGAAGAAGCCCAGAACATTATCTCTTCACTAGAAATATTTATAGCCTATAAATTACACTTTTCTGAGCAGGAGCAGGGCAATGAGTGATGCAAAGCAACATGGCATCGATTCCAACATATCACTCCACAAATCTCTCTCTGGGATGAGGGAAAGGAGTGACAAGGAAATGGCTTGGTTGGAGCAAAATTTATTTCTGAGAATATTATGAATGTCTGGTCTTGCTGGGATTTGTCTTCCTGCAGCTCTCTGAGGCACAGTGATTTCTACACCCCTTTCTGTCTCCAGCTGTGTTTTTTTTGTTTAGCCCTCATTAGAGTGAAATTAGATTTGTGCATTAAATGTCCCACTGCCGTGAGGGCAAATTGTGGGGCTTTACGTCCTGAGAGATGCTGACTCCTGAGACAAACGTGCAATGGCAGCAGCAGAAGCTTCATGAAAATGTTCATAGAATCATTGAAGTTGAAAAGGACCTTTAAGATCATCAAGTCCAACCATCAACACAGCCCCACCACCACATTCCTCACTAAACCATGTCCTCAAGTGCCGCAGGTTTTTTTAATACTTTCAGGGATGGTGGCTCTACCAATTCCTTGGGCAGCCTGTTCCAGCTCTTGACAACAATTTCCATGAAGAAATTTTTTCTGATATCCAATCTGAACATCCTGTGGCTCAGCATGAGGCCTTGTCCTCTCATTCTGTCACTTGTTCCCTGGGACAAGAGACTGACACCCACCAACTTCCCATCTAAATTCTGCTGCCATCATCCAGCTGGAGAAACCAGCATAGTGAGAGTTGAATGGAGCCTTTCCCTTGTGTGAGGGGAGCTGACTTGTGTCTCATTTCTCCTTTTCTGCGCACAATGTGACATTGACCTCTCCTCAAAATGCAGCCGCACAAATCTTCTGCCCCTTTTCCATGTGTGCATGGGGATGCTTCAAAAATGAGTGATTGAAACAAAGTTCTGCAGCAGAATGAGTTTTTAAGGATTCTATCACCCCAGTGGGTGGGTGGCAGCATTTCAGCAAAGCAGTGTTTGTGCTGGAAGGTTCATGGTGTCTGTTTCAAAGAGCCAGCTCTGGTTCATGTCTGCACGGACCAGATCTGGCTCTTGGTCATGGTCTCTAAAACTCCCTGACAGGAGCTGTAGCCAGGTGGGAGTCAGCCTCTTCTCCCAGATAATAGGCAGCAAAACATAAGGAAATGGCCTCAAGTTGTGCCAGGAGAGGTTCAGGTTGGATATTAAGAAAAACTTCTTTACTGGAAGAGTGATTAAGCATTGGAAGAGGCTGGCCAAGGAGGTGGTGGAGTCACCATCCTGAAAGTTCTCAAACAAATGAGTAGACATGACACTTCCTGGCATAATGGTATTTCGTTAATGATTGAACTTGATGGTCTTTAAGGCCTTTTCCAACCTTAGTTGTTCTGTGTGTGCCAAAGCTCACAGCTCCCTTGATAATGCCAGTAGAACAGCCCATCTTTCTCGTTACTCTGCCTCACACAAAATTATTCTGATTAATACCTACTCTGATGTGATTTTATCTGCCCAAACTAAAGCTCTGACCATACCTGGGAGTCTAGCCTCATGCAATAAAGTGGTTCAGCCTCAGTGCTACTCCTCTGTTAATGAACTGCCTCTATTCCTCTTTTTAATTCTGCATGTATTCCTGGCCATCCTTGCCTAAGACACACATTGAGTCAGAGAAATGTTAAAAGAAAAAGATGGAGAAGCTTTTCCAGTGCATCAGAATGAAACCAAGGTGTTCTAAACTTTCTGAATCTTTGCCTGTGCAGACAAATGTGGGACATAAATGCATGTGGTATTTTATGGGGTCTCCTGTGGCAGGAAGGAATGAATCTGACTCCATGTTCTTAGAAGGCTAATTTATTACTCTATGATCCATATTATATTAAAGAATACTAAACTAAACTGTACTAAAGAATAGAGAAAGGATACAGACAGAAGGCTAAAAGATAATAATGAAAACTCGTGACTCCTTCCAGAGTCCTGACACAGCCTGATTGTGATTGGTCTTTAAGTCAAAAACAATTCACATGTTGGATAAACAATCTCCAACTACATTCCAAAGCAGCAAAACACAGGAGAAGCAAATGAGATAATTATTGTTTTCCTTTTTCTCTGAGGCTTCTGAGCTTCCCAGGAGAGAAATCCTGGCAAAGGGATTTTTCAGAAAATGTGATGGTGACAAATGCATTCCGAGAATCAGAGAATCCCAGAACAGTTTGAGGTTGGAAGGGAGCTTAAAATCATCTTATTCCGATACTCCTGCCATAGACAAGGGTGAGGGATGAACTTTTTGGTTTAACTTTCTGGTTTTGAGAAATAAAGCAGAAGAAATTTATTTTTTTCCAGAGAGGAAGTAAGAGTATTGTTAATTCTGATATGATAAGGGCATACAGACTACTTGGTGAATAAATGAGAGTGCTTAATTCACCCCTTCTTCTTTGGATAGTGGATTTCCAGTTTGTCTCCTGGCTGAGAAAACAGGAGCTGGACCTACAGCTACCACTGGGTTTCTAATGCTATTGATCCAATGCCATCCTAATTTTGTGCTGCTAGTAAATTACAGCCTTGCTCCTCATAATAGTTTGGACATGATGTATGGGTTAATGGGGTGCAGAATACCAGATTGTTTATTCGCAGAATATGGGATCTCTCAACACAGGTACCATTAGTCAAAGACAGGATTTTTATTGCCAAATGAAAAGGGATGTGCATTCCCAGGACACGGAATGGTTTGCCATCTTAAAATGAAAGGAAAGCCATGTCTCAAGAGAGATTTATGGACCATTCAAGGTTAAAACCAAGAAGAGCACACAGCATGGTTTTACAGCTGAACATCTAATCCAATGTTTGGATTTATTTACTGTCTTTGTATAGATTATTTTAGCACTAGTGTCAGCAAGGCTCTAGACTTCCACAAGACTTTATAAACCTATTGCTGATGAGGTGAGTGGTTTAAAAAAAGATTTTAAGAAAAAAGTAAAAATTAAGATAAGACACTTGTGTAGTCTGGATCCATTGGTAGGTAGAGTTCATATAAAAGTGATTTAAGATCTCCAAATGCTGAATCCTGTATGTTGGCAGCACAAATACAACCCTTGCTGGATGGACAGAGGTCAGTACAGTTTCTCAGGAGAGACTGAGGCAGTTTGCTGTGGTTTAATCTGGAACACAGCTAAACGCAGAGCTGTTCACTCACCCTCCCCTAGAGAGAACAGGGAGAGAAGTGAGAGGAAAAAAAGGGTGAAACTTGTGGGTTGAGAAAAAGACAGCTTAATAGAATAGGGAAGAAAGGGGGAATTATAATAATGATGAAAGAACATCTAAAGTAAGTGATGTATAGTGCAACTTCTTATCACCCGCTGACTGATGCCCAGCCAGTCCCTGAGCAGTGTCTACCACCTAAGTCCTGCCAGTTTTATTGGTTAACATGACATCACATGGCCTGGAATGTCCCTTGGTTCACTTGGGGCCACACAAACCAGCTCTGTCCCCTCCCAGTTTCTTGTGCACCGCCAGCCTTCCTCTCCAGAGGAGTGTGAGAATTCCTTGACTTAGTGTAAACACTGCTCAGCAACAACCAGCAGCGTGTCTTGAAAATTATTCTCAACCTAAATCCAAACCACAGCACTGTACCAATCACTAGGAAAAAAAAATGAACTCTATCCCAACTGAAATATATAAATGAACATTATATATTATTAATACATAATATTACTTATATAATTAATATTATATATCAATAATATATCAATAATATATAATGTGCATTCCACATTATGGAATAATGTGGATAGCACATTATACATTATTAATTACCATAATTATGGATATGGAGATATATATATATATATATATATATATATAAATATATATATATGTGTATATATATATATTCTAAAAATAACCCAAATAAATTAAAAAAAACAAAACACAGAAAAAAAATGCCTACAAAAAAAATCAGCTGCTGTAAATAAAATTGTGGAACAAAATGTGTTCTGAATCAGATGGTGGTCAAAAGATAACATCATCCATGGGTTTACTGAAAAAGTTTGCTTAGCTGAGGTAGACAGGGGTCTTTACCTGTGTTCTATGAAACTGCAGGTGCTGGGATGTCACAGTTCTGGGTTGCCAGGCAGTCATAAAGGATGTGTAATCATGGAGAAAATGCATGGAGGAGTCACAAGGTGTTTCTCTCCAAGTGAATACCAGTTAATACCTGTAAATACCAGTTGGCTTATTGCAAAGCTGGTGAGAACTGACTTGATGGTACTGGACAGAAAACAGCAGGCTTAATAGGGATGCTTAAGCCATGGAAAAATCCACAATTTTCATATCAGATGGATTCAACAGAGGGATACACTTCTTTTTATAAAGCGAGGAGGATTTGTTCCAGTGGTTAAACCACTACAGAAAGCAATAAAATTTCCATTTCTTGATATCTTTTCAAAAAGAGTGCAGCTTTCCTACAGGGCTGTGCTGCAGTTAAACACCCACTTGCTTTTCTGCAGGAGAAACTTGGCAAATAGCTGTGCACGGTGTGATATGTGAGGCTAGATTACGTTGTCAGTGTGTGCTCCTTCTGGCATTAAAATCTCTGCTTCTGAAAATCATTGTCTGATCCAGGACTACTGACTCTACATCCCACAGAGCGTGGGTGCAGCAGGAAACATCCCCAGAAGCTCATCTTGTGTGAAACAATTCCTGTTCTTCCCCATGTTATCACCTTGGCAGGACATCATACAGTTCTGTTATCCTGGGTTTACTCATATTTTCCTTTATTTCCACATTTTTCTTTATCTCCACATTTTCCTTTATTCCTTCCCAGTTTTTAAAATAATTTTTTAAAATTTATTTCTCTGTTGGATGCAGCCATAAGGATGGTAGATATTAAGGTATTTAAGCAGCTGACCAAGCTCTAGTCTGGCATTAGCTGAACAGACTAGAAAATTTGGGCATGACATGAGAAATTGCAAAAATAAAACAGAGTGAGAAACTTATAAAAGTTACAGGGAGCATCATGATGAATGGCCAGGTTTCACAGGTGGAGTTAAGTAAAGGACAATCTAAGTTCAGCACTAATTGGAATAGAATTCTGGAGACCTTTGGGACCTTACAAGGCCGAGAGATCCATATCAATAATATTAAAGAAGGGTGGGATTATACCGGTGAGGGTATCAGAAATATCAAATTTGAGTGTGGCTTTGGTCAAACTGGGACAAATGGAGGAAAAAACCCTTAAGGGTGATTTGTTTATCTGTGAGGGCACAAGGGCAGAGAGAAGAAGGGGTCAGGGTGGATTGGAAAGAAAAACCATTGGAGAAAGGAGAAGAGGTGAGGGTGAGGCACTGTCATCTCTCCTCTTGACCCTCACAGTCTGTTCCTGATTGTTTTCCTCTCTGAAGATGCATTTGTGGGAAGCAGTCAATGGAGACATAAGGCTCAGAGAACTGGAGAAACCTGGGTACTAGAGAAACAAGGGGTCTGAGAGTGCATATTTTCTGGAGTTGTTTCAAGGACATGAAGCTGGGTCACTGAATTCAGCCCTCAGCTTTCATCTAGAACAGGAAATGTAAAGAAAAAAATCCTGTGAAAATGGGAATTCCTGTATTCTGAACATGAAATCAGATGGGTTGACAGAAATCTGCATCAGTGGTTTTTACAGTTTTTTTGAGGAAAAATTCAAATAAAACCCAGCCATGAGGTCACCTAGAGCCAGTTATAACCACAAATAATCTTCAAGTCAGATGCCAATATCCAAACCCTGACAGTTTGGGAGAATTTTAATCCATTAAGCAATTAGGTCATTCCTCTAATTGAAACCAGGCCAAGATCCAGTTTCTGACATTGCATAATATTGGGAAAGGCTGTGTTCTGACCAGTCACAAGGGCTATCTAATTAAAGGCCAATCAAAGTAATACTGATAAAAGGGTTTTTAGTTTGTTCTATGACTTTGGGCTGCACTTTTATTCAGCATAGTTCCAGTGGTGGAGCTGGTTAATCACTGGGGTTATTGCTGCAGATGCTTGATAGAAACAGAAGGCAGAACTTGTGTGTATTTATGAATTACTCCTTCAGTGTTTTTGAAAGATAAATACAGAAAAAGATAAGGAAAATATGGCTGGATGATATTTAATAAAAGAGCCTTTTCAGAGACCTGAATATCCATTACTGTGGAGGCAAGAGTTAACAGGATCAACAATTCCATCCATCTCAATCTGTGCACTTAGGCAGAGCCATATCCCTGTCACTATTTACCTGCTCAAATTTATCTTCTCATTTGCCTTCTCATTGATACATAGATCTCTCTCTTTCTTATGTTTCCAGAGCTCTTGGCACCCTGTGGTCTGATTGCTTCTGGTTTTGTGGTCGTCCTGGGCAAAAGGGACACAGAGGCTCTGGAAGTGATGGCTGGAAGGGAAAGCTCCATGATGCCAGTGGAGATGAATCTTCAAGAGGGAGTTCTGAGGGTGTTTTAAGCTTGGTATCCACAGGATTAAAGGAAGGTGTGAACCCTGGGGTCATGTTCAGTCCTTTCTGTGGCAAACACAGCACAGAAACCCCTCCAAAACTGAGCAAGTACCAGCAGAAAACTGGGAGCTGGGGACTGCAAATCTACAAAGAAGCTTTGCTTTAATATTCAAAAACATGACCTGTACAGTGTGCTCAGGCTGCAGCTCTCTGCTTTTGTCTATCTCCACTCTCTTATAATCTTGTCTGTCTAGTTATGCATTCATCTGTTTGGTTTTTTTAAATCACCTCAGCAATTGTATTCTCCTCAGCAATTGTATTCTCCTGTGATCTCATGACTGTTTTT
Source organism: Arremon aurantiirostris (assembly GCA_035583995.1). Classification (NCBI taxonomy): domain Eukaryota; kingdom Metazoa; phylum Chordata; class Aves; order Passeriformes; family Passerellidae; genus Arremon; species Arremon aurantiirostris. The sequence continues at coordinate 149,460,468 of JAXCLO010000114.1, forward strand.
CTTTTCTTTAAATACTTTCTTCCACTAGAGAGGCAACTATTTATCCACACAAGTACAGCTCAAGGAGGAGGGAAGTTTCTTTCTGCATTTATTTGCCTAAACAGTTTGCTTCAACTATCAAGTGAAAAAACTTTACAGATTGGTTAATGGGATAAATAGATGAAGCCATCAGGCATCTCACAGGTGTTTTGTAGCAGAAAAGGCACTTTGTAGTGATGGGAGCTCCTTACTTTGCCTCACTATGGCAGGCTGCAGTATTCACCTTCAAAATGACATTTTTGTGCATCTGAATCTCAAAAGATAACCCAGAGGAGGCCTAGATTCTTTATTAAAGGTTTATGGTCATCATTGCCTACTGCAACTTCCCCTTGGGGTCACCTTTTATCACTCAACCCAGGCAGCAGCAGATTAATTCTCTTCTAAATGTAAAATCTGATGATATTTTTTCCATAAATCAAGACAGTCAGAGGATTTACTCCAGGGCAATGTCTTTCTCATTTTACAAAGATTTTAGTTTAGAAAGGGTCCTAGCAGAACCTGACTCTGCCCCCAAAACCTTTCAGCTGCTGGAAGGCAGTGCCAGTGAGATGCTGTGCATGGCAGTTTCTCCACAGCTGTTTTTAGGGTGAGAAATGAGAACAGATGGAGCAGCTGTGGCAGAAACAAAATCTCCAGAGTGGGAAACTCATGTCTTCTTAGTGAGAGCTGAAATCTCTGTGAGAGAATTTTCTCTGCTGCATAGGTAGAATCAAGCAGGGGATATTAAATATGCAATTTTCCAAGGGAACCACTGAAGTACCAGATAAACAAATGAAGATGGAGCAATGGGTTCAGATGATGTGGTAAATATCACTTTTAGGCAGTGTCCTAAATACTTGAGAGGATTTTTGTGGATTTATATGGATGTCCTCACCTTGGAGCCTCAGCATTGCTGTCATTGTGTTCATCCCCACTTGTAGAAAGTGGAAACACATGAATGCTTTATTGAGCATGAATGTTTTACAAGAAACATGCTCCCTGAAACATTCCATTTGATAAAATAGAGATGATGGACAAGTTTCCAGTGACTCCAATCTTCTGCTATCATTGCTCTGAAGGACTGATCTACTCTAGGAATTGCTGCAGCTGTGAGGACAAGCACAGCTGGGGAATATCCTGGTGGCTGAGGTGTCCATCTGAGGAGGACATTGCAGCTCTCACCCAGGGGGAGCAGAGTGCCTGGGACAAGGAAATATTCAGCCTGACAGCCTGCAGAAGTTAATGAACTCAGAAAAAGCTTCAAAATTACTTTTTTTATTGTCAAATCCATTAATGTCCTGCGTACTTCCATCTTATCCTGTACAAAAGATGGTCACAGCAGCATCACCCCAGGAGAGCAAAGCTGGCATCCTCACTATCATACAATCATTGCTTTTTGTTTCCCCCAGCTGACACTGATTTCCCACTCTTTTCTGGTTTATGAGTGATGGAAAATTTGAAAAGAAGCAGAGATGTGCCAAGCAGAAAGAAACCCCCTGTTCTTTTTAGCTGGGTTGGTGTCCCATGAGGGCATCCCCGGGTTTGAAAGGCTGGGCTTCATCAGCTGACTGTGTCACTGAGAGTAGAGTTAGGTTTGTAGTGAGTTATTTCTGGGGCATATTTCATCCAGAATAGGTAAATATTCTCCCAGAGCCACAGTTACTCAATATTCTGACATCATGCAAAGCTATGTTCAAGCTACCACCACTACTGAAGCAAAAATTGAAGAAACACAAGAAGAACTATTTGAGGAGGAGGAAGATTTCTGACTTTTGTTTGAGATCAGCAGAGTGTATATGAATAAGAGTGTCTGTGATGAGCCAGAATGACACAGGACAGGAATGGGAGCTGAAATGTGATTGCCAGAGCAGGTTGTATCTGGTTGCTTCAAGTTCTCATGACTCCTACAAGCTAAGCTGAACTTTCACTAGCCCAGCTACCAAAACTCATGGCCAGGGAACCTGATAATTCAGTGTATTTTGCTGAAGAACAACTTATACTCAAGAATATTGTATTTTGCTGAAGAACAACTGATATAAAGGGACCTTAAGGCAAATTAGTGTTCAAATACAAATCTCAGCAATTTCAGAACTAAAATGAAGTTTTGTCTGTGTCAACTCGACCCTAAACAAAAAAGAGGAAGTGCCTGCAGTAATAAGGCATTTTTTATTTTTATGGTTGCTAGAGAAGGATAAATGTTTCTTTCTGGATATATTAAATGTTATTTTAAACTGATAAAGTTAAGGAAGGTAGTTAAAGAGAAGGATTTATTTCCAAAAAAATGAAGAAAGTCAACTTCCTAATAATTTTTACAAGTATGTTGCAAAGATCTAGAACAGATGCAGTAGAATGAGCATTTCCTAGAATATCACTGAAATCACAAGTAAAATGTCTGGGATATGATCTTAAGTACAAAGTGATTATCAATTCCTTTTATGTTTCAGTTATCTCAGATTCATTTTCTCCATGATGCCTTTAAATAAATGTACTTGGTGAAAGTCTTCTGGGACTTAATGAACCTTGATATCAACTAACATCTGTAACGAGTGTTTTCCGTTCAGGACTACCACCACGGGCAAAATTCATAGAACTGAAGAAGGGAAAATGAGTTTTTTCAGAGGAACTGGTCAAAGAAGATAACACACTCACTTGCAAAAGCAGTGAGGAAATTAAATAAATTAGTGTTATCTGGAAAATGAGGCAGTAACACAGGTTAAAATGTGACCACCTGCAAATGATATTTCCCTAGAAGGATTTAGACATGCAGATAAAACAGTGTTGGGATGGAAGGAAAGCAGATTGCTTTCAGAGGTGCTGGTGGCAGCATCGTTGGTGGATGGATTCATGGATTCATCTCTGATTTCTGTTAGTGTGACAAATGAGATAGCTTTGGATGGTCACAGAATTATAGAATGAGTTGGGTTGGAAGGGATTTAAAGATCTCATTCCAAACCCATGCTATGGGCAGGGACACCTTCCAGTACCCCAAGTTGCTCCAAGCCCTCTCCAAGCTGGCCTTGGTCACTTTCAGGGATGGGACATCCACAGCTTCTCTGGGAAACCAGGGCCTCACCACCCTCACTGTAAAGAATTTCTTTGTAACATCCAGTCCAAATCTACCCTCTTTCAGCTTAAAACCCTTCCCCTTTGTCCTATCACTGTGTGCCCTTGTGATTTGTTGCTGAAACCAAACTTGTGCCCAACTTCTGCATCGCGTCTGTCCAAGGCAACAATCCACCTTTATGGGCTCTGCTGCATTAGAGTTTGTGATTCCCACACGAAAAGCACCAAATGAAAAATTTGTTACATGAACTGTCACAGTGTATACTCGCATAATTTTATCAATCAAGAATTTACAGCTTTGTTACACCCCAGCTTCATGTAGGACTTTTAATCACATCCTGGAAAACTTTCAAGGTTTCTTCATCACAGTGTGTTTAGAGAAACATTTATTTGGTACTTGGTGGGGAAAAGAAGACAGACTCTAAAACTCAGGACTTTTCCAAACAGCAGATTGATGACATCTTGTCCATAAATGGGCAAAAGCTTCTCTTGAATTAAAAACTCAGACAAAGCAGGAATTAAGAGATACTGCTTTTCTTGGATGCCTTGAGAGGATATTTTATGTATTTAAAATCTACCCATTTACAGCAGGACACTGGCCCTGGCTTTCGTAACTTGGGATCAGGGACTGGATGCAGGATGCAAGCTAATGGAAAGAAACAGCATGAAAATAAGTAGTAATTAAATTTCCACTTGGGCAGTGCTGTTTGGACTAATCTGTGGTACTGGGGAATTTTTTTCTGTCCCAAGTATTGCTGTAATGGATGTAAATAACAGGAACTAAACTCCTTCTCCATATTTGTGAAGTATTCCCTGGTAATGTGTTTCTCCTGCTACCCTCAGAACCAGGGTGGTTTCTTTGAAAATCTAAAATGGAGCTAATGATGCAAGCTTGATTTCTCAGGCTCCTTAAGAGAAAGAAAAGAAAAGAAAAGAAAAGAAAAGAAAAGAAAAGAAAAGAAAAGAAAAGAAAAGAAAATTATTTCCATTCCCATGACAAACTATAAAATATCGGTCATTGAGGCAGACAGAATACACTTGGGAACAGTTTGGATAAAATCTTAAAGCTTGGCAGTCCATGTACTCCCCATTTCCTACCTCAACTGAAATACACACATTGAAGGAGAGGAGGTTAAATCTTATGGTTCAAAAATAAATGAATATGATCTCAATATATTTTTTATCCCACCAAAGTGGATAACTGGATGGGAAATGAATTTGCAAAGGTTTGCAACAAAAGGTTTTGGGTTGAGGGTTTTATGGAGTCCAGAAAAGTTGGGGTGTTTTCTGAGATCCACATCTCGAACCGACTTTATTTATTTTTTGGAAAACCTAGTATTCCTTGATTTATCTTTTTATTATCTCTCTCTTTATTGAAATTGTAAAAGATGCATTCTGCTTAAAAATTATGCCCCACAGCATAGGTGATTTAAAGACAGACTTTGATGTTTGGAATGAGTGTGATTGTTACAGCTCAGGGATGGAAATTTTATTCCAGTCCTCCCCTTCCAACATGGATTACGTACTAAAAAAACCCTCATGCTTTTGTGTTCTTTGAGAAAACTTTGCAGAAGCAAAATAAATGAATGTCATGATAATAATAAGTAAACAAAGAAAATGAAACATCTGACAACTGTGCACAGTGGCTTTTGAAAATAAAAAAAAAGCCTTCAAATAGCCCAAGCTTCAGCTGCATTATTTCTGTCAAGAAAAATTCTGCCCTTCTCTTTCAACTTTCTTTTATTAAAAGGAAACTGAAGAGCATATACACCCAGATAAACATTTTCAAAAATCTTTGTCTTGCTAAGTCTGTTTTTTAAGGTTTTTCTTCTCTGTCCCACATGCAACAAAGTGCTTTGAGAGACTTAAGTGTGTTCTTGAAGTTAAGTGTGTCTTAAAAGGAATTGTGCTCAAAAGAAGGGAAATAAACTTGTGTTCATGCTGTCTTGAATTGGATCTTTGACTATCCATACAGCAGTGTAAAGTAAAAATGTCATTTTTTACAGAGTGCCAAATGATTAACAATTGGGAAGAGGGTAAGGGTAGGAGAGGGGATCTGTTATAAATTACCAGTATATAAGAAATAACACATTCCTTTAAAACATTTGCCTCTAAGGCGACTCCAGCTTCTCATTTTCTAAGAATCTAACAGTGAAAAAAGCCTACTTGAAAAACAACAGAAGCAGAAAGAAATAGAAAAAGGAAAATAAAGATCTCCTTTTAGATTATTAATGTTAGTAGGATAAAAAAGTGCTTGGAGGCATGGTTTGAAATGCTGTTTCACTACCTGCACTGCCTGCTTATTACCTAATCCATGTAGTTATTTATCTGGATTTGAAAGAAGCTGACAAACTCAAGGCAATATTAGAATGCAACAACACCCCAATTAGCCCTGACAACATTAATAACAATGATGTGCCACCCACATCTGTTAAATATTTTGCCATTTTAGATTAAGTTAATTGAAATTAATCAGCAGCACAGTGAGGTTAGCAAAATCTGTGAGAGATTTTTTAAGGTCTCATGCACTCACAGACTTCACCCAAGAACAAAACACACATCTACATATACATTTACATGAAGTGACCCAAGACAATTAAGAGCCAGGAGGACTTTTTTTTTCCACTTGTTTTAATAAGATGTAGAAAGAAACATGGATAAATTGTGCAAGAATTGGATTGATTGCTTCCATGCAGCATCCCAAGGGAGCTGACTATAGTATCTTTCTATCCACCTGCATAAATAGAAATATCCAGGAAAGAAAAAAACATTTGTCTGTGTCAAAACCTAATTAATGTCAGCCCTGGATAGCAAAATAGACTGCTTTGTTCTCCAGATTTTACTGGGCTGTGCATTTTGAGGACAGATTTTCTTCCCCATCTTTCTCAGTGGCTGACATGTGCTGCTAATGGATGCATTTTGCATGATCTCCCTCTTCCATTCAGAAAGAACATCTCTTGGCTGAGAAGACCTCTTAGATCATAAATCCCAACCATTAACCCAGCACTGCCCAGTCCAGTACTAAACCATGTCCACAAGCACAACAACCACATGGATTTTTAATCAGGGATGGAGATTCCACCAATTCCCTGGGCAGCCTCTTCCTCATTTTACATGTGGAAGTTCCTAGCCTCAGCATTATCTGTCTTAATTAAATTGCATAAGATGCTGGACCACAACCATGTTAGTGGGAACTGGAGCTTTTCAACCCCTTTAAAGCTGATATGCCAAGACACTGATCCTAACCTAAAAATACCAGGCAAAAAAACCCCTAAAGAGTGACTGAAAAAGAGAAATTAGAATTGCAGTAACATTCTTATTGGCTTTATCCCGATGCCTCTTATTCTTCTGTCTCCATTTCATCTATTTTAAAAAGCTGCACATGAACTTTGGCTCAGTCTATTTTAAGCAGCCACGTGTGCCAGCAGTGTGAGTGCTCAGGTCAGCAGAGGAGCCTTTCAAAGCTGACATGGTGAACTCTAATGAGACCATCAGAAGCAGCTTCACTCTCTCCTGCTGACGTACAGCGTGCTCAGCTGAACTCGACACGGATTACCATGTTGTAATTCATTTTGGTGTTGATCAAGGGATGATTTCCGACATTTAGAGAAATAAATCTTCAGAAATCTGAAAAAGATCTAACATAAAGCCAGCAAGGCATGAAGGAATGTGTGTGTGTAAGTGGATATAGTTTAATCAGGGTGGGGATGCCAAATATCCAACTGGCCTGGAGCAACAGTACTCTCTAACTTGGTGTGACTTCAGGGAAAGAGTAAAAAAAATATCCATATTGATTTTTAATAAACCCTGTGAAAGATGTTCTTGGAGCTCCATCCCTCAGCACGCCTTTCCCAGAAATAGATTCAGATGTTGGGGTTTCACTTGTTTATGTCTGAAGGCCAATATGTTCTTGAGCTAAAAATGAAACACTGAGCAGATGCTGACTCGAAGTGATGTGTTCCTAAAATCAGGAGAGTTGGATGTTGTCAACATTCACTAAAACATGCAAACAAGAAAAGCAAAAAAAATATATGAAGGAAAAAGGAAAGACACTAAATAGACATAACACTGTTTGACAGGCCATTTATGAACATGATTGATTTAACAGATGTTATTAACTCCTCACACCCAGTTCCCATTTCCAATTTACAGGTGCAGGAAACACAGCACTAATCAGTGTCACCACGTCCCCACTGGGGGGTTGAGGCGCTTTCCCTCAACCTCCTCCTCTGTACACCCAAGTTCTGTTGGGATTTTCTTCTTTTCCAACCTCCAGATTTACAGAATTACAGAATCACAGAATGGTTTGGGTTGGAAGGGACCTTAAAGATCATCTTGTTTCAACCCTCTGCCATGGACAGGGACACCTTCCACTATCCCAGGTTGCTCCAAGCCCCATCCAACCTGACCTTGAACACTTACAGGGATGGGGAATCCACAGCCTTTCTGGACAACCTGTACCAGTGTCTCATCACCCTTGAAAAGAATTTCTTCCTAATATCCAATCTAAATCCTTCTCCAATTTAAAGCCATTCCTCCTTGTCCTACCTTCTCCTTGTGAAAAGTCCCTGTCCAGCCCTGGGTGTTGCAAACCTGTGACTGGTGCACATGAGGGGGTCAGAAATCAGATCCAAAATATTGTACAAATAGACATAGGAGACAAATGGAAAGAAAGCAAATAAACAAAATTAAACCAGGGAATGATTGTTTCTGTTCCTCTCCTTCCTGCTGGGTTTTCTTCTCAATTTTGTCTTGATGGGATGATATTTTTTTGGAGACAAAACCTCTCCTTTTCCTTCTTCTGAGCAGTGAACTGTACAGGGAAATTGTGGCCATGGGGCATCAAGGACCAGGTGGTGTGAAATAATCTCCTAATTGTAAGATTTTGGAAGAGTTAATATCAGAGGGACAAAAAAAGCATCATGAATGTCATAAAAGCAGATTTTGTAAAAATTCATATTGTTAAGGATACCCAATAGGAAAATTGGAAGGTTTGTGAAGTTCTGTTGCTTTTTTCCCTTTATATTCTTGCAAATTTTGTTGATGCAATAATTTCAGACCAAAGTACATCACCTGTGTGAAAATCACCTGACATCTCACCTATTATAAACTTCTAAATGAATTTTCTTCCAGGGACTGCTATTAGTTATTTTTAAAGATTAGTTTTCCTCCTTTTCAGGAAAAATCTTTTGCTTAGGAGGTTACTATATTTTCTTATCTGCTCAGTATAGTTTTTATGTAAGCTTTATATAAGCTGTATAGTTTTATATAAGGAAGACATTGTACCTTCAAAGAAGTTAAAATTTTTATGAACTTTTGTGCTTTTTAAAATCTATTTCTATTGCAATATAAATTCTTCCCTTTTTGTTTGTGCCTTAGAAGGTAAGTGAACAGAAGAACTCTGATTAGTCTGAAATTTGTTTATTCCCTGAATCTCATCACTATAACATTTTCTAGTAAATGTGTATATGCAGAGAAATTATTTTTCTTTGTGCTTTTTTTTAAATTACTTCAGCATTGTTAGTGTTTTGTGTCCCCATGACTTCCTGTAATTATACCAGGCAAATTTAATTCCATGAACTTTTTTTAAAGACGGTATTTATATAATTTTAAACAACAGCCATCTTTACTTGAAAGAAGAAAACTCTACAATTTCTGACTAATTTTCTCAAAATCTTTAACATCTCTCAAAATCCTCTGTAAACCTAATTCTGATATGTTGAATTTTGGACTCTTCTCTAAGGAAAGAAAAAGATCAGAACTGGTAGATTAGGTTTGAAAACAAAGATACTATTATATAAGCTGGTAGAAAATTATCAAAAAATTCTTTTGAATTCATTGTCAAAAGTGAAATCCAGCAGAAAAATTTCAATGTTCTGGACATCTTTAGAGAAAAAGAACAACAAGGTGTGAGATAAATATGCCATAGGATCAGACATGCTTAACTCTTCTGTATAAAAGTTATCCACTTTCTTCAGTTCTTGCTCACTCAGAAACATTTTGGACATCTTTGGGCATAGATTGAGCAGTTTTATAGCTTGCTTACAACAGCAGCAACAGATCTTCAAGGACTGCACCTATAATTAAATACAGAATCACACAATGGTTTGGGTTGGAAGGGACTTTAAAGATCATCCATTTCCACCCCCTTTCCATGGGCAGTGACACATTTCTCTAGAAAATCATACTTGACCTGTTTATCATGGTCAGTCTTTTGTACTGGGGCTGGTGCTGTAGAAAAGAGTTTGGGGAATCCTGGATGATGGCAAATTGATTGTCAGTCAGCACTGCCTGGCAACCAGGACCAACCCTGTCCTGGAGCCATCAGGCACAACATCACCAGCTGGGCAAGGGAGGGCATTGTTCTGTTCTGCTCTGCTCTGCTCTGCTCTGGGGTGGCCTCACCTTGAATATTCTGTGTGGTTTTGGGTGCCACAATATAAAATAGAAAGCCATCAGAGAGCAACCAAAGGAGGGAAATAAAGATGCTGAAGGGCTTTGAGGAGACAAGGAATAGGAGAAATGGCTGAGGACACTTGGTCTGTTCACCCTGGGGGAGACTGAGGGGAGACCTCATTGCAGGCTACACCTTGGGGATGGGTATCTCAGGATAGTGCCTGCGATGACTTTGGGATAGGGAAATGTGTCATTCCAGAGGGATTTTGTCATGATTCATGGGTTGCTGATTCAACAGCAGAACATTCTCCTTTATATGCCTTGGTTTTCAGCTGCTGTGTGTGGTTTATCAGCTCCTTCCCCCACAAGGAAATGGCTGTGGTGTCTTCACTCTGCTCCACCTCTTGTTGAGGATTATGTTCTTCCCCCTTAGATTGTGTTTGTGGGAGGTTGGGTGCGCTGACCCTGCTCCATCCAGGGAATACAAACTCTGTTTTCCACTATGTAGTCTTCTCTTTTTATCCCCAGTCCTTTTGCCACATGCTTCATGCCTGAAGGAGCCTCTGGTATCCAGAGCAGTGCTTTATATTCTTATATAAAATATTTGTCTTTCCATTAAATTGCCTCCATGGCTTTTTGGAGACAGGTGGGTGGCAGGGGAGGAAGAGACAGCAGGAAGGAGGTGAAGTCAGGAGACACACACAGACAGTGAGGAGAACAGGATTATACTGATTTGGCAGCAGAGAGTTAGTGAATTGAAAGAAATGGCATTAAGCAGGGATTGATTAATGGCAATGACAACAGAGACAAACAGCTTACAGGCTAAATCCTCTCCTCTTTGCATTTCACTGCTCCGTGCTGCACAGAGCAGGGATGTCACTGCTTCTGCCTGGTGGCTCTTTTTTGCCTCTTTTTCAGCTGGAGGGGTGAGCAGTTGTAGGCAGAGACAAAGTGGCAGCAGTCACTCAGCAACAGCTCCGGTGGCCACCTGGCCACCAGAAGGATTTTGAAGGTCTGGAGTGTGTCCAGAAAAAGACAATGGAGATGGGAAAGGGTCTGGAGCACAGACTGGAGAAGGGTCTGGAGCACAGGTATGATGAGAAGCAGCTGAGGGAGCTGGGGGGGGCTCAGCCTTGAGGAAAGGAGGCTCAAGAGGGACCTTGCCACTCTACAGGTGATGGGAGGGTGCAGCCTGCTGAGGGTCTGTGGGATTCACATTCTCTGAACCTGAGAGAAGCAGAGAAAAGAATGATCAAAACAATTCTCTCATTTGCTGCTCCTGTGTTGTGCCTAAGTAGAATGCAATATGGGAATCATTTGCCCCAAGTGATGGTGTTTTGTTCCCTTGGCCTATAAGGGCCTAGTGCATGTCCAGACTGTCAGTCAGGAGAAAATCACGAGATTTTGTTCAGTTGAGTGCTTGTGCAGTTTCAATTTAAATGTAATGCAATATAGTATAATATGATATAAACTAATATAGTGTAATAAAGTAATTAATTAGCCTTCTGATATCATAGAGTCTTGCTCATCATTCCTCCCGTCAATCTGGCAAAAGTTCACCAGTAGGGTCAGGCTCCTCTCCCAGGTAACAAGAGATGAACAAAAGGGCAAGACCCTGAGTTTCACTAAGAGGGATTTAGATTGGCTGTCAGGAAATATTTCCTCGCTGCAGGGTGATCAAGCATTTGAACAGGCTGCCCAAGAATGTGGTGGAATTACCACACCTGGAAATGTTCAAAAAACATGTGGATATGTCCATGTGGATGGTTTATTGGTGAGCATGGTGCTGGGTTGGCAGTTGGACTTGATGTTCTTAAAGGATTTTTCCCAACCTTAACAATTATGATTCTGTGATTCTATTCTCCACAACCACCTTCACATCCAAAGGAGCAGTGGAACGGGATAAATAAAGACATAAATGGGAAAAAACACATGGGACCACTAGTGCCACCCTACTACAAATATCTTTCTGTTGCACTTGGATTTTGTCTTTTTAATTTATGATGCAGTAGCTTGGAAAAAAAGAGAAAACATTCTCTAAACAAAAGAATGTATCAGAGGAAGGAGATACCTCCAACTTTTCAGCCCAGCTGCCGGTGGAAAGGTATCTCTGCCTGCATCAGACATATACATGTCCATGTTTATATTCATAACTGCATTAGATATTTATAAGTAAGAGTATTATGTGAAATACACTATAAAATGTAGAGGATACCAGCTATACCCACCTAATGCAGTTGCTAAAATTAATGTCAATAAATATCAATATATAAACATTTTCCTTATTCTTGAATTCCTGCACCCATAATGCATTTCACTGGAGTTTAGTTAGAGTGTGCTGCATTTTTCAATCTAAAAAGCACTTTTACTAATATTGAATCAGGGACTATTTATCATAAAGTAGTCAGGATAACTATAACTGTTTATTACATTTGTGGTATTGTGGCTTATAAAAAATAGTTAACATCAAGTCAGGATAATATTTAGAAATGGAATTATTCATTAGAAGTCAGCAGAATATTTAAAATCCTTGAGAATTCTAACTATGGGTAAGATCTCTCAGCAGAATTCATTTAATTAATTTTGGCAATTGAAAACTAGAGTGTCTCTTGCAGCTACTTGTCCTCACACCTTTGGTAAAGGGCCACAGAGATCTACAGATCAAATTCTGCTGTGTCCTTTCTGTGGTGATACTGTAAAAATTAATTAATTTTCAAGGTTACATTGGTTGTAGTATCTCATTTTCAGAGTGTTAAGTAGTGGTCAGAAAAATCCTACCACAAATGAGGAAAATAAAAAACCAAACACCAAAACACCCAACTCCTCAAGTTTTAAGTTCTATCTAAAGAAATTATTTAAAGTCATAACAATTTTCTCTTAATAAAGTAGTTGAATTTATGTATCTGGAGTTCAGTTTTCTCAGCACTTACTCTGTATTTACTGCGAGTCTCCCACAGTTTAAAGAACTGCCATTTTCCATGGCCATTTATGGAAGTATGTGGAGATTTTTCTTAAGAATAAATTTTCTTAAGAATAAATAATTAAAAAGGAAAAAGGAAATTTAAAATTCATCTGGCCTTATTGCCTCCTGGAGCTCCTGTGAGCTAAGAAACATTTCTGCTTTGTTTAGGAGCTTTAGACTTTAACTATTTAGAGGTCCATGGAAAAAGGACAACAGAGTTAGACAAATGCCAAACCCTAAATGCTTTAGTGTTGAAAATACTATAAAAATAAAATTATGCTGAAGAGAAAAAAAATAAAAAACCACAACGTATTTTTGGACATTCTAAATATTTTAAATATCTATAAATATTCATTATGCATCCATCCCCAACACATGTTTTAAACCCAAAGTCTCTGCTTTCATTAAGTGAATGCGACTGGAGATAAAAGTATGCTTAAAAGAAACAGGACAATTATCATTGGACCAGCTGTGGTGATAAATCACAGCCAGGCAGAGAGATTAGGTTCCAAAAATGGAAATAAATGCACATTCACACTGGAGTTCCTATGGAGAAAGGAAAGCAAGGCAGAGAACAGGGGTTTGAAATCCAGTGCTGCTCAGCTAAAGAAAAGAAAGCAGAATTGCAAAATGATGGACAGATTCTCCTTCAGGCTGCTTTGGACTTTGACATTTTTGCAAACAGAAAGGGAGGACAACAGTTTAAATTAATTAGCCCTTTAAATTACAATAGCAGCTCAGGGCTGCAGGCTATGCACTGTGAATCCCTTTCTTGTGACATGGTTTTTTTTTCCCTTTCCTGCCAACCACTGTCTCTTGTGGGAAAGTAATTTGCTGGCAGAGCCCTTTGTTCTGTGTTAGAAAAGAAAACTTTCTAACCCACATATGAGTTTCTGAGTAATCACCACTTAGTAAACTTTTCACCACTTTCACAATACTCATTAAAAGACGGTATTTGTAAAAACAAGAAAAAAATCCAGACCCCTGATGCAAGCAGCAATACAGCTGCTAGACATGGTTGGAAACCATGGAAATTTGTCTTAAAATCATGACTCCTCCTGATCTTCTTCTTCTCTGCCAAAGCATCCACTTCCCATGAGCTCCTTTAGCCTTTTTCATGGTGATTCCTGGCTTGTGTTTGATAAGGTGCAGGTTATTTGATGATAACATTATCTAAACCTAACTCTGGTCACAATATGTGCAAATCAGGTACGGCAAGGCACAGAGTTGTCCAAATAATGATCATGTCTACACCAAAGAAAAAACAACAGTCAAAAATTAAATGAGATGGAGAATTTATGGATTTGGTCCACTGGACCTTTCAAAAGAGGCAACCAACAGATGCAGAAGTTTGTGCCAAAGGACACGAAGAAGGGGGAAATCTTTGATTGGTTGTGATGGCTGGGAGCTGTGCTGAAAGACCAGGAAAGAAAATATCAGGAAAGAAAGAAAAGGAAGACCCAGGGAACAACAGGCTGGCCAGCTTCACCCCGATTCCTGGGAATGTGGTGGAGAAATTGATCCTGAAAAGCATTTCAGACAGATTAAGGAGGAGGAAATTATGAGGGGGAGAGCATGGCTTCCCCAGGGAGAAGCTGTGCTTGATAAAGCTCTGTGATGAAGAGGCTGCCTGAAGAGGTGAGGGGAGAGCAGCGAACAGAGGAGGGAGGAGAAAAGGCACATTGCCTACCTGGGCTGCAGGAAGGCCAGTGAATCCATCTCACACCAGATCCTCCCAATGAAGGTGTTGATACATGAGCAGAGAGGTGGATTGGAAACTGGCTGAGTGGACGTGGAGGATGGTGGGGGTCACTGGGGTAAAATCTCATTGGATTGTGGGTCCAGTCCTGTTTAACAGCTTCATTAATTACCTGGAGGATGAGGAAGTGTCAGTCAGCACGTTCAACAATGACACCAAACTGTGGAGTTCACTATTTAGTTTCTAGTCATATCTAATAATAAATTCCAGAGAAACATAAAGTTATACTTCCCTCTATACTCCAGCAGTTTCTTGATACCTGAAGCCATGACATTGCTCATTTTGGTGAAATTCAGATTTCCTTTAAATCTGGGCCTCATTGGTTTCCTGAGAAGGACTTTGACCATGACTTTTGATTCAGGACTATGAGTTGGAGTGGCTCAAAGTTACACAGTGCAGATTTATCAGCTCACCTCCACTTCTGGGGATCTCCATCATTTATGGGATCATTGTGAGAACTGACAAGTTTAGGAAGTGCCAGAGAAGCAAATGACTGTGAAGAAAAAACTCAGCTGGAAAAGTACTTTTCAAACTCTCTTGGCACTTGGATTTCAAAGTTACAAATTTTATTAAGACACAGTGAAATACTGTCACAGAAGATTAAAAATAAATAAAGTTTTCATCAGGGCAGCTCTGTCTCAGAAGTTATGATTCAGATGGACTGATGTTTCTTTTCTAGAACCTAATTACTATAATTAATGCTAACAATGATAATTAACAAGCAATTTTCTCATCTATCTAATAGATTTTTGCTGCATCTGGAGATACTGTGAAAAAATCAAGCTAGTTTTTGAAAGCAGACAGAGGTCATCTGTAACTCAAAAGTACATGTTTAATCAGAGTATTTGGGACTTTTGTCCTGATCAGACATTTTTAAAACACTTGATAGTATTAAAGGCTTATGATAAGCACCTTAAAAGTTGTGGCAATATGGATTGCATCCTGAATATTATATTAGGCATGTGATAGGTCAGTAAATAAATATATTAAGAAATATAATCAAGTAAATGTTACTGTAAGGAAAAGAGACGTTGAACAGCTTGTTAAAGAAGTACAGGCTGCTGGTTTCTTTACAGGAAAAAACACTGAGCAATATTTTTTCATGTTAAAAAAATAAATTTCCAGGTTCCAAATCAACTAGAAGCAATTCCAGGAGGTTCATTTTCTTATGTCAAGAATGGCTTGAAAGCTACAAAGTTAGTAATGTTTGAGTTCCTTTTTTATTTTCTTGATATGATAAGAATTCTCTATTTTCCATATTTTAATATCTTTCTCTTCAGAGATTCGTTCCTGACACAGATAATGGAGACCTTGAGAATTACTGTCATGGATAGTAGGGTTAAAAAGTGAAATAAGGTGTCTCTGCACACAGTGCTAGGAAATGAGTGAGTTCCAATTTCCCTTAATGAGAATGTTCTTTTTATACTACAAAAATCAATGCCTGCTGGCAGATGTGACTCTGATATCATCAAAAATGATGGAACATCTTGTTGGCCTCCAGTGGTCCCTGTGGCGCTGGTCATGGGTCATGTGGGACAGAGGAATGGGATTGGCAGTGCTGGCCTTGGGTCACAGACTTTGGGCAGCCTTGGTTTAGGTCCTTTAGCTCTAACACCGATTTTTACCTGGCCAGGTGTCTGTGGCTGGTCTGATCTTCAAGTATTTGTCTCTGCATGGAGCAACCTCAGTTCTGAGCTTGGTGATGATCAAGGTCCTTCTGGATGCCATCACTTCCCTCAAATCCCTTGCTCCAGTTGGTGTTTGCAGGGCTGTAACACGTTGGATTTACTCCCAACAAACAAAAAATTGCAGTTCTGTTTTGCTGGTTTCCTGGGGAAACTTGTGGGTGCCTCTTTTCTCTGAGGATTGTTCATTTTGGGTGATGTGAATCCTGTGCAATGAGACCAGTCACTGAAAGGTGAGACTATCCTTTACTGAAAAGAATGTGAACAAATATATTCTAGAGCTTTCATTACAGAAATAAAAGCAAAGCCCAACCAGTCCTGGACTGTTAGCAAACATGGCAACCAAAAACTCTGCTGCCTTTACTGAATTTTCCCATCCCCAAATATATTTCTGTCAGGTTTGGGGTATATTTTAATGTATACATCTGTTCTCTCTCAGAAGTACTTGTGCAACCGCAGAAGTTGGCTCCTTCTAATGATCTACACTTGCACGTTATGAAAATACATTTTCAATTTGGCTCCTGAAACATGGATCAAGTGATCCTGCCAACACAAATATCCTTTGCTGTCAAACATTTTCATCCTCTGGAGGGTGGAACACCTGCAGAGCCACTCAGGGGTGGGGGGGGAAAAAAAGCTTTATAGTGGTGTTGCCTTTTGCTTTCAATTTTTCTCTTGAATTTCATTTAGCAATTAGTTGAGACAGACATAAAATACTTTTAAATATTGGCATTATGTATTAATTCGTACATTCAGGGGCAAATTCCCAGCTGGTGATTTACACCTGCTGGATGAGTGGCCTTGGGCATTGCCTTATTAAAAGGCTCTTGTCATCTATTTCTAGATCTGTGGTCTAGAAAGGGATGACAAGAGCCTTTTAATAAAGTCCTTTGACATAAGCCAGGCTGGCAATGTGCCTCCCCCTGGCTTTGTGCTGAACCAGAGACTCAGGTTAGTGACAGAAACCAGGAATGTTGAGAAATACTGTGAGAATTGCAAGTGATGGTTGTGAATTCCCAAATTTTTTTCATAATTAAACCTTAGGGCAACCATATGTAAACTCCTGATATGTGGGTTGTAACTAGTCCACCACTCAACAGCCAGACTTGGAGTGCTCTTCAGTTTCTTCATGAAAAAAATATTAAAACAGGTGAAAAGAAGGGATTATGAAATATGATAGATCAAAAGCCACTATGATGAGAAAATATTGGTTTTTTCTCACAGAGAATTCCTTATTTTGCTGGAGTTTTATTTATTGATGTGCTATGCATGATACATATATCTACATATGCACACAGAGACACATTAATAATATGTTATATAATGCAATATTATAAATAATTTAGTATGTTATGTATATCTTATGGTATATATATGGTATATATATGACAGAATCATTGAATAACAGAATCACAGAATAATACAATGTTTTAGATTGAAAGGGACCTCAAAAATCATCTTATTTTGACCCTCTTCTATAGGCAGAGATGTCACCAACTTGATCAGGTTGCTCAGGGATTCATTCAACCTGGACTTGGAGGTGCATCCACAGGGATGGAGCATCCACAACTTCTCTGTTCCCATGTCTCACTGCCCTCCTGCTCTGGGACTGCAGGGAACAGACCCACAGCTGTTGGTGAAACTGGAGCCAATATCCAAATGAGCACCTGGGAGGGGTGGATTGTCCATAAGGATCTACTCAGTGCAAATTTTTTCACAACCATCTCTAAATTGGGTAGGATGAAGCAGGCTGGTGGGTTGCAGGACAATATCACAACTCATAAACCTTTAAATTACATGGGAGCAGGGCTGTACACACGTAACCAAAACATGCCTTTATTAAGAGATTGGTGGGGGGTGGTGGCTATTGTCCCTTCAGTTTCCCTGACAAGGAGACAGGAGTTGGATTTTGATGGTTTTTGTGGGTTTCTTCCAACCCAAGAAATTCTATGATTCTGTGATTCCATGAAAATGTCTGTTTTGAAAGTTTATTTTGCCATCAGGAAAGACAGAATAGCACTTTGCAATAATATCATGTAAACATTGAAGACTAAATTCTCAACTCAAAAATATTTTGTTACGTTCGCTTCCATGCCTGAAAGTTCTCTGTGGCAAACTGGATTTAAGTGATTTCCAGCTTTCCCACTCCCAATCATTTGTTCCTGTCCAGGACTGTATTTTTCGAACTTATTACTTTTGTCAATGGAGCTATAAAACAAGTCAATGAAATAAGCTGGCTCTGAAAATCAGAGTGCTGCATTTTTAGGGAATATGTGGGTGGGTATTTTGCTTGTTTTTCCTCCCTTGCAGATGTTTAGTTGACTCAGTTTGCAACATGGCTCCATGAAGAATGAGAATTAATCTGCTGCCTGCTGTCTGAAGAGACAAGAAATTCTGCCCTGTGAGGTTGGTGAGGAGAAGCTGTGATGGCCCCATCCCTGGAAGTGTCCAAGGCCAGGCTGGATGGGGCTTGGAGAAACCTGGGATGGTGGAAAGTGTCCCTGTCCATGGCAGGGTGTTGTGATGAGATGGTTTTTAAGGTCCCTGCCAACTCAAACCATTCTGCAATTTTAGGTTTCTCTGTAGAGACATGGGTAGGATTTTTTAAGATGTTGTGCACATCTCCTTTCTGCTCTTTACTTCAGCTTTTGAACCACTATCACAATTCAGCCCCTTCAGTAGGAAGATCTACCCCAATAACCTTGGCTTTTCAAATCCAGCAGTGATGATCTGTTAGTGTTGGAATCAGGTGCTGCAGGCTTCAAGTCTTCACTAAATTTGTTTTGCTTGATTTCATTATCTCTATTTAATTTCTCATCTCTTGTTAGAACACCATAAAAATATTCCTCATCTCCTATTCAAGCTGTGCTGTGGCATTACTGACTGCCCAAAAACATCCTGCAGAACTAATAGAGAAAAATCAACATTACACCCAATCTGCTGTTTTTGGGAAATAACATAAAAAATATTGAGTGACACTATTGGATCTTGGCCTTCAGCATCCTGCTCCTGAAGCTGATCAGTGCCAGTGGGTTGGGCAGGAATTTAAGGAGAAATTAGTCCTTAGAAAGTGCTGGTTTTCCATACATTTCCTCCCTGGCTCTAGTGGCTTGTAGCTCTTAGACTTCCTGAGGAGAGGCCTCCTGTGGATCTTGGTAGATTTATTTTTCATAAAATAGATTCACAGAAAGCAATCATAGAATCCCTGGAGTTGAAAAAGACCTCCAAGATCATCAAGTCCAATGTTTTTATTAATTTCTCCTTCTTTCTGTTAAAGATGGCAAAAAGGACATTCAGCTGTGTACACAGCAGAAGCTTTCATCTGATGGAAGGTGACTGAAATAAAACCGAAGTTAATTTTTTTTTTCCTTGAGTTTATCTTCACTAGTTATTTCCTTGCTTAGGGAATGGCCAATTCCCTTTCAAAGACAGGGTATAGCTGTCACAAAAACATCATCCTGACTGTTCTGGCTGCTCAGGCTAACCTAGAGCAGAGGCAGTGGATTTCAGGGGGAAGCAAGAGGGAAGGTGAGCCTTTCATGCTCATTAAACCTCCCCCAGGCTCCTGGATCTGACATAAAATCCCATTAAGAGGCACCCTACACACAACAAACAAGGAAATCAGCATCCCTGCTCCCTCCTGCAGCCAGGTGTCCTTGAGGAAGGTCGTGGCTTTAAACACTCATTTAAAGCTGTTTTAATGATATTTTGTGCTCCAGCAGCCCAGGAAGGCTGCACCCTCTCTGCTCTTCCCAGCAGCTCCCAGTGGTGAGGAGCATTTTGCTAAATAAACAGCAAGGATGGATTCCTGTTAAACACAAAGACTGTCTCAAGCAGAGGAGATCAAACTCAGCTTCTTCAGCTCATGACTGGATACAGACTGATAAGCATGAGCAGTAAGGAGAAATATTGTAATTTGCAATAGATTTCTCCTTTCCTTTACCCTGTAGCTTAGAGATATATTTAAAAACAATAAATTGTTGTTGTTGTTGTTGTTGTCTTTAATTACACAGATTCCCAAGGGCTTCTGTTTTACTGAAAAATGGCCCTGCTTTGACAATGGAAGCTTAAGAGACTGGTGGAACAGATTGCAAACCATTTCCATGCCTGGTTTAACTGCTTGACTGCCAGCCTGTGGAACTAATTTTCAGGAGAATTACTTGTACAACTCTCTAGTTTCCCCTTGCTATTGGGCTACAATGACATCAAAGGAAATGTCTTGGTTATTGCCCTGCACAGGCACAGATGAGACACAGGGAGAGGGTAAGCGACTGCAGAGAAGATGGTTTTGGCACTCCTCAAGTGGAAAAAGTGTGAAAAGATAGGAATTTAAGCAAAATAATACTAATAAAACACCAAACCAAAACACGTTGCCTTAATTATTGCTCACACTTCCACATTGACTGAAGGAGGTAGAAGCAAAATGTCAATTATAAGGAACAAGTTTCATGCAAATCTCTTGAATTTAGGTTCATTACACTGAACTGTGGTCAGGTGAAACACACATGGTTTGAACTTAAACCTTAATTTAGGCCTCAGCAGCAGCTCACTGAAGGATGAGAAGGTTTCCATGGGGGAAATGATGTGTTTACTGCTGTCTCTCTGCTCCAGAAGTGACCCTCTCTCCCCACTGACATTTGTGGGAGTTTCAGCTGCCCAAACACTTTGTATAAAATATTTTGGTTCTGCTGAAGTGAAGGGAGCTGAAAGTTTCTGAAAGGTTCTTTGATGATCTTGTGCAGCTGGGTAGGGAGAGTGAACTGGCAGCAATAGCCCAGCCTGACCCTGGAGAGGCACCAAGCTTCATTTTCACTGCTGTGCTGTGGAAATTGTGTCTGACTGTTGATTTCAGAGTGAAAGATCAGAAACAGGTCGACATGGTGGTGGAGCATTGATTTTGGCTGGGCTGGATGTGTCAAGAAACTGATATTTGGTTTATTATCATAAATGCAGGGCTGATGTCACGGCTGGTTTAAGAGTATGTAAAACTTCCTCTAAACTCTCCTATGTTCTGTCTACCACAGAAATTTTTATTTTTAGAAAGTATGTATGGGTGTATGGATGAGGCTTAGATGTGGACAGAGGCCACACACATGGAAACCTTACACAGTATTACAGCAACCTGATGGAGACAACGAGAGGGATTCTGTGAAACTATTGCTTTTGAGCAGGAAAACAAAGTTGCTAATGAGTTTGTCATCTTCTCTACCAGTCCTTCTCTTTCTTCTTTTGTCTTCTCAAGGACAGCAAAGTAGAAGTCAGAGGAGGTAAGAAAATCAAACTGCTGTACTGTATGAATGAGGTGATGTTAATATAGATTTTGTTTGGTTTTTAAATAAAAGAGGTTATTCTCACTCTATTCCACTTTCTTCAGCACCACAACACCTCTTTGGACCTTTATCAAGGGTGGCAGAATGCTGGTCTCTGGGCAGACATCGCTGAAACATGATGTAAAATTTTGAACCCCACAGGTTCTTAAGTCCCTTATCAATTCGTTTCAAACCCTCCAGCATGCAAAGTGTGAGCGCATGAAGCAGGAAGAACAATAATTTCTAGTGTAAAATTACTCAGAAACAAGGTGAAAATGAACAAGAGCAATGCACAAGTGTGCAAGAAAATTGTGTGTCAAAGGAAATTTCTGCTTTCTGATACCAGCCCCAAACAATCCTTCCATTAGCTGTAAACTCTCTCCAGCTCCAACAGCTCTCGATCTGTATTTATTTGTTTTCATTCTTCCTTGTGCCCAGAACTAGGAGAATATAAATGCAGCATGTCCTTTTGCTGGGGTTTTCCCAATGCAAAAGTGCTTTCTGGGTTATTTTCTTTTTTATTTTCTCTACCTAGATACTTGCTTTACCTTCAATAACCTCCTTAGTATTCACAGCTATTTTTCAGGATTATAACAGGCTTTTTAAGAACCTGCATCATGAGAAGATACCACTGGTTGTGACATACACAGCTATCCTTGACTCATGGATTTAAGCTGAAGGAGGGTAGATTAAATCAGATTTTAGGAAGAAACTCTTCCCTGTGAGGTTGGTGAGGCCCTGGCACAGATTGCCCACAGCAGCTGGGACTTTCCCATCCTTGAAAATGTCCAAGGCCAATTTGGATGGGGTTGTGAGGACCCTGGGACAGTGGAAGATGTCCCTGCCTATGGATGGGGGTTGGAATGGGATGATCTTTAAAGTTCTTTCCAACTCAAACCATTTTATGATTTCAATTCATCAACAGTTTCCAGAGACTGAACATATCATAAAAGCAGGGCTGATATCAGGGCTGGCTGAAGAGTGCGGAAAACTTCCTCTAGCCTCTTTTATATTCAGTGTATCACAGAATTTTTATTTTAAAAATATCTATATACATGTATGCAGAGCTATGGTTTGGATACGAATCAGTTTGTCTGGAAATTTAAATAGGGCGTCTAACTGCTAAAGAAGTGAGGTTTTAAAAGGACTATCTGGATCCTATGAGTTGAACAATGAACTTTCATATACCCTCAGGAAAATCTAGAACTCCCCAAGGATATAAATTATTGTCAATGTCTACCTTTGTTACATCTCTGACTGCAGGGTTCAGGTGAGCTGCTGCATTTCTCTTAGCTTGCACACACAAAACTTCAGAAGGCTACTGCCTCAACTCCTTACTTTTAAAACTTGCAAGAAATTATAAATGAAGATGACAATATCTCTTCCTCAAAGGATTATATATTTCTCGTTAAACTTTAACTTCATTTAAAATCCATCCTTGATCCTCTTAAAGTATTTGCGTAAGTGAATGAGGGCTGTAAAACATGACTGAAGCTTTCCTCCTTGGGGAAGCAGCTTGACCAATTTACATATTTATTAAATATTTTATATTTTACCAGATTGTATGCACTTCGAAATGTCACATCTTATTTTTGGTCTGAGCACTGCATAACCATAATGGCTATTTCCAGTCCCAGAAGAGAAAAAGAAAATAATCTGCATCTCTTAATTTGACCACTTCTTAAGGATTTAGGTTTTTTATTTCTATGTTTTATTCTTTTCTGCAAAATTTTAACTTTTACTGTTATGAAGTTTTACTAGTTCTGTATAAATTAGTCTCCTGTGAGGCTACATGACCAACCTCTCATTTTTCCTCTGGAATGAGATTCAGCTTTCTAAGCATCCAAACTGAACTTCTGAACCTGTTTGATGGTTCTTTTAGCTTTAAAGAAAATAAACACAAGGCTGTTGCAAACCAGAAATGTATATGAAGTGCTTTCCCTTGTGGTACAAGGATCTATAAAAGCAGAGTTGATATTTCTGGTGTAATTCCTCCCCTCCCTCACCCTCACAGTTCAATTCCCAGCATCTGGAGCTGAGATTTTTCCCTTGTTAATGATGTATAAGACCAGGGTATGCATGAGATGTCATTGCTGGGGTTCCTGTGAGCACTTTGGATCTGGAGACTGAATGGATTAAGGCTCCAACAGGATGCACAAGGTGAGGGCTCATGCCCAGTGCTGCTGCTGGATTCCTGTGTGCTGTGAACAAACCCCTGTCCTCTGCATGCCCCCGTTTCTGATGGAACCAGCCTCCCTCACAGGGTGCTATGAGGTCTGGCTGCTGAGAAGAGAGTTGAAAAACATATTATTTGGAAGCCACAGAGAATGTCCATTACTCTCTTTTCTGGTCACCTCTAAAATGCATGACTTCCATGGACAGAACTCTGAATCACAGAATCACATAATCATTGAATCATGGAGTCATAAAGTCATAGAATAACAGAATCATAGAAGAGTCATAGAAACATAGAATAGTTTGAGCTGGAAGAGACTTTCCAGATCAGATTGTTCCAACCCTCTGCCACAAGCAGGGAACCTTCCGCTATCCCAGCTTGCTCCAAGCCCCATCCAACCTGGCCTTGAACATTTCCAGGGATGGGGCAGCCACAGCTTCTCTGGAAATCTGTGCCAGGGCCTCACCACCCTCAAAGGGAAGAATTTATTCCTATTATCTAATTTAAATTTACCTTTTTTCAGCTTAAAGTCATTTTCCATTGTCCTTTCAGGCCATGCCCTTGTTTAAAATCCCTGTTCAGTTCTCTTGTAGACCTTTAGGCACTGGAAGGGTCTCTGAGGTCGTCCTGGAACTTTCTCTTCTCCAGACTGAACATCCCAAACTTTCCCAACCTGTTTCCATAGCAGAGGAATACCAGTCCTTTGATCCACCTTGTGTATCTTCACTGAATTCACTCTAACAGATCCATGTCTTTCTTGTGTTGGGGGTCCCAGAACTGGGTGCAGTGCATTATTTTTTCAGGATACACTCTTCAGGGAAAAGGAAACAAAACCCAAAACCTCAACACACCAATAAAAAGATTTGTAGATGAAAATGTCTGACAAGAGAGAACTTGCCACATTGTCCAAGTGATCAATTATTGTAATATCATATTGACCTTGTCTACATTATCAGGCAATGTTTTTTTTGCATTATCCTCTCTGCAGAAGTCAACATCACTATCATAACTTTTGCCCCCACCTGAATTTCTGCATAGCCCTGTTATGCCATTTCTTTCCTTTTCTTGATGAAATAAAGACACCAGGTTGCTCTTTGAAGGAAAAGCCAGGCAAGGGTGAGACCCCATAACTGTTTCTTCAGCCTGGGTGAGGTAGGGACAAATCTTTTTCAGAGTCATATCTTCCCTGGGGTGAGTCCACATAATTCCTGCTTTCCTCTTCATAGGCCCTCTGACAGCCTTATCAGTAAGAATTTCTTCCAGGTCACTGCACAATGAGCACAAGAGACAGTCTTTAAGACTCTAGTACAAGCAGACCATGCTAAAAATAATCCTGCATTCTAATTGCTGGGTAGGAACAATCTACTGACCAACAACTGCTCCATCTGATCTGTGCCATGTTGATTTCTTATTAAAATGTTAAATATCTCACAGGAGTTAGGATAGGGATGTGCAAAAACTCCTGAGAGCTGATATCAGTGTCCATTCACCCCAGGAGTGTGTCTTTAACAGAGGCTGATGTTATTTCAACACCTATTGGAGATTAAGCTCTATTATTTTTCTCAGGTTATGACCTCACATTAAATTGATGATATTTCTTTTCCATAGATTTATAACCTTGTTATGGCTCATCTTTAACTACAGGTGCTGCATGACTGTGGCTGGAGCTGACATGCATCTTTTAGTGCCAGAGTTAGCCAGATGTGGATACACACCCATAGCTTCTTCCAGCAATAAAGGAAAATTATATCCAACTGGGCACTACTGGACACTCTCACAACACCAGAGCAAACAAAAGGAAAGAGTATTTCAGCTGTTCCTTTCCATCACCCCTTAATTTCCTTCAAGCTGATATGATGTGTTGATTCCGGGAGATGGCAAAGGACAGGATGCAAATTTACATCCCTTTTGAGGGCATGAAATAATGAAGCAATTTTTGTAATGAGGAGCCATGCAGGTACTTGAAGGGCCTTGTGAGTAGTTAGAAATGTTGTTTTCTAAATGCCATCTCTGTTTCCAAGTCAGGATAGAGAGAAGCACAGTCAGAAGGGGATATTGGCAAAGATCTCCCCCTGGGCAGCACCTGTGTGGAAAGGCTTAGAGGAAAATTGCTGCCTTCCTTTTGGAGGAGAGAATACTACTGTTCTGAGGTTAAATTATCCTGTAATTGTGCTCTGCACCCTCCAAACACATAAAAAAGTTCTACCACGGAGATTTATTGTTTTGGGTTTTTGTTTTGTTTTGGGGTCTTTGTTTAGTTGGGTTTTTTTGGGGTTGTTTGTTAGTTTTGGTTTTTTTTTTTGTTTCTGTGCATTTGTGCATTTTTTTTTTGGTTGTTTTGTTTGTTTGGTTGGTTGGTTGGTTGGATTTTTTTTGTCTGTGGCAGTTCCAAAAATGTCTCTTCCAACAAATCTGTCCACCATGCTTAATAATCCTTCCCATATGATATTTCCAGTCCACACCATGGGCAGGGGTGACCAGGTTGCTGAGGGTCTCATTTGACCCAATCCTTCATTGTTGTGGAGCTGACAAAATCATGGGCAGAATGTGGATAAATGGAATTTATGGATCTTTGGCCTCCCCTCTGACAGAGGCAGCAGCCTCAGCCTGTGGGCTCAGGACAGGCAGCACAGCACTGATGGAGTCAATGGAGCTTCCCCTGGTGCTATCTGAGAGTCTTTCCCTTTGCATTTAATGTCAATAAAGGAGATGTAAAGATGGATTTTCTTTAATTGCTAGCCCACAGACAGCACAGTGTCTCTCAATTAGCTGTCATTCACCTTGTCCCTGTCCATAACATCTGAGTTGTGATCCTCCCTTGTGCTGCTCTTGGCACCCAACACTGAGATAAAGGGGGGAATTTGGCTCTGATGGATTTTTTATGGTTCCCATGCAGGACTCCCTGTGCCTCTTACTCAGAATATCTTCAAAAGGTCCAGATCTTGCATGGGGAGTGTTACTGATTTTTCTGAAAATCAGCATTTATTGAGTCACATTTGGATATCTGAGACATTCTGCAAGGCTGGCAGGTGGAACAGGGGATGCAAGAGAGAAAATCCTTCTGGAGCACCAGTAGGAAGAGAATCAAGAAAGATGGAGAGTAAATAGGCAGATAGGATATATAGCATAGAATTATTGAGATAGGAAAATATCTCCAAGAAAAGGGAGTCCAACCATTAACCCAACACTGTCAGGTCTACCACTAAATAATTTCTCAAGGCACCCCACTTACACAGTTTTTTAACATTTCCAGGTTGGTGATTCCATCTCTTGCCTGGACAGCCTGTTCCAAAGCCTGATCACCCTTCCAGTGAAGAATTTTTTCCTGATATCCATTCAAAACCTTCCCTGGTTCAAATGGAATCTATTTCCTCCAATCCTGTCTCATGTTATCTGGGAGAAAAGACTGACTCCCCACCTGTCTATAACCTCCTTTCAGGTATTTGTAGCAGTAAGAGTTGTAGCCATACTCAGAAGAGATGAAAATTAGTGTGGGAGTAATATTGCACCACTTTGTACACCTGTGATGGGATTCATTTCAAAATGAGGGTGTTGGAAGCTTATTATTTCCACCAGCTGCTTCTTTAAAATAACTAAAACCTCTTGTGAACTTGACCCAGAGCTTAATCTTAGTACCCAAAACTCAGCACTGTTATGTGGCTCATGGACCCAAAGTGCTGCCTTTACTGGAAATAACATAAAACTTTGCAACCTCAGGAATGATAAAGTGATCAGAGCAAGTACTTAAGGTTGTTGCTGTGATTCATGGCTCCCTCTTCATTTACAGCAGAAGAAACCTAACTCAGGTTTTAGATTTTATACAACTGGCATTGAAATTGTTCTGACTAGCAGTGACCACAGGCTTTAAAAGCAGAAAAAGCAGAAGAAAGCCCACAGAGGTTCAATATATCAATAGTAAATTAAATTATAATCCTGAGTTAGGAGACCATTTATACACTTGTGTGACAACAACCATGCTGAAATGCCTGAAAGAGCTGAATTAATCTAAAAACTGTAAAAGCATGATCAGCATTAGTTAGGTAAACTATCTTCTCTACTCTCAGAAGCTTTATTTGACTTGGATTTCTCCTGCAGACAGCAGATTTCTCAGATTTTTTTCCTGACTGAGAGGTTTAATTAAACTTTGCCATGTTTTCCAGTAGAACAATGACACATTTACACCCAATGGTGGAAGATACAAACTCCCCTTAAGTTCCCCAGGTATTTCTGGATAAATAATACAAAGAAATCTTGTATTTCCTCTGGCCCTGGAGAGCACATGAATCAAATGTCAGTATATCACTTGATATTTCTTCTCACCCAACAGAAGGAGAGAAAAGGCTTTGATAAAGAGATCATTGTCTTCTGTATGAGGCCTCTTCAAACACTTCAACCATGAAGTCAGAGGATATAAAGAGCATGAACTAGTTATCAAGCCTCACTATTGGCCTTGATGAGCAAAACAAACTTGTGAATATTAGAGGTGAAAATGTTCTTGCCTTCACAGCAGCTCTCAGGTTCTATGGTGCTGTCCTGAGGTGCCCCCAGGCTGTCAGATTTCCTTCACAAGGAACTCCTCACCAGATAAACCCTTTTGCCTGCTTCATTTTGCCTTTCTTTCAGGCAATGAAGTAGAGATCAACAAAATAAGACTGGGAATTGATCCCGTTACAGCTAGATTTAGGACAACTATTTCTTCTAGGACTCTCTTTAAAATAATCATAATATTCTTGAAAAATACAGTGCCCTGGTAGCTGTTCTTACCTAGAATGTTTTAAGGTATCACTGTCAATTATTCCTGTGTATCTGTGTCTTTTTTTATGTAGGCTAAATCCAAAATTTGCATACCAGTTTCATTGCAAGGAGTGCTCAATTATTCCTGTGTATCTGTGTCTTTTTTAAATCTAGGCTAAATCCAAAATGTGTATCCCAGTTTCATTGCAAGGAGTGCTTTTTGTGCCAGGAAAGGCCATGATGTGGAGATGTTAATGCTCAGAAAATGTGCTTGCAGGGGTTTTTATGTGTATGTTCAGAAAACTGGCCCCAGATATTCTCAGAGCGATTAATCTGCCTGCTCTTCTCAGTTTCTTTAGTAAATGTTCTGTGACACACTCAATTAAATCTGGTGATAAAACATCTTCCACTGGGATGTCTGACATGCTTGAAGTTAACCCCACACTGGAGGGTTTCTTCAGCTCATGGACCTGTTACAAATTCATGATTCTGAGAGTTTTTCTGTGATAGGTGCAGGAGCTCAGTATTTCTTCTCATGTGGCTCCTGGCATTTAGAGATGCACAAAAAACACCCATAAAAATGAAACAGAAGCCACCCCATAGCAAAACACCCCCCTCACTAACATCACTAAGCCTTGTATTTTAATCCTCAGTCTAGTCTGGGATTGTTTCTGCCAGAATATCCCCTGGGCTGTGTCCAGATCAGTTTTAAATGCTTTAAGTGGCGATTGTTCACTGCTTCCATGGGACCATCATCACTCAGGCTGATAGATCAGTCTAATAGTGCCTAATGCCTGTCAGCATAAGCCTTGCTCTCAGTTTCTCAGCCTTATCTCTGCTGACAAAAAAAAAAAAGTACTTATCCTTTTGCCTTGCTAGTGGTTGACAGGAAGTTAATTAGAGCATGGAAAAAAAACTTTCCCCGCAGAAAGTTCTACACAAAGTGGTTTTGGCTGAGGAGTCAGGCTAGAGAGTACTTTTAACACTGTCCACACAGGCAGAAGTGATGAAGTTTCTGATACACATATTGTTGAAGGAAAGCTTCCCTTTCAATATTAAAATGTGCATGAAATTGCACGTGGCACCTCGAGTCCCCCAGGAAAGCAGGACTCTGCAGAATCACTCTTCACAGAGCAGCATGGCTGAGGCTCAGGTTATTTCATCTGCCTCTTCCAGCTGCTGAATTGCATTTTTAAACTGTACCTTCAACTCTTCAGCTCTAACCAGTTGGGTTGTGAGCTTCATGCTGACACTGCAAGTTGTGAATGAGGAACTCAGTGTGACCTGGCCCTGTGCACTTGCAGCCCAGAAAGCCAAAAGTGTCCTGGGCTGCACCCAAAGCAGGGTGGGCAGCAGGTGAGGGGGGATTCTGCCCCTCTGCTCTGCTCTGGTAAAACCCCAAACAGCCCTGGGGCTCCCAACACTGAAAGGATGTGGAATTGTTTGAGCAGAAGGGCCACAAAGATTCTCAGAGGGATGGAGCAGCTCTCTGGAAACTGAGAGAGCTGGGGCTGCTCATTAGTTGGTCATGCACAGAGGATGGATCCATTTTCATGAAATTATCTGAACTTTTCATAGACTTGGAGCTTGCCCAAATCACTCAGTATCTAGAGTAATATCCCAACAAGGGTATAACAACAAGGTAATTTTCTTCTTGTGTGTTCTAAGTGTTCTCAAATTGTTGTGTCCCAATAGGGTTTTGTACTAGACACTTTCATCATGGATGTTGTCACAGAGCAGAACAGAGAGCACCTCCCTCTTAGGCACTAAAACAACCCTGATGCTACAACAACTTCACTTTTGGGGACCATGTACACCCTCACTGGAGATATTCCAGAACTGTGTGGACACAATGCTGTGTCTGTGCTCTGGGATGGCCCTGCTGGAGCAGAGAAGTGGGGCCAGATGAACCCACTGTGGTCCCTTTCAAATTGGATCATTTTGTGATTCTGTGATCCTGCAGATGGGAATAGTTCTGCCAAACTGAAAAAAACATAATGTGATAGGTAGAAAATAGGCAAAATTCCCATGAATTAGTATTGTATTTGCTGGGACCCCCGTGGCAGGAAGGAAGTATGAATCTGACTCCATGTTCTCAGAAGGCTAATTTATTATTTTATTATACTATATTATACTAAAGAATACAGAAAGGATACAGACAGAAGGCTAAAAAGAAAATAATGAAAACTCTTGACTCTCTCCAGAGTCCTGACACAGCTTGGCAGTGATTGGCCAAAGAATGAAAACAACTCATAGCAAAAACCAGTCAAACAATCACCTGTTGGATAAACAATCTCCAAACACATTCCACACGAGCAAAACAGAGGAGAAGCAATTGAGATAATCCTTGTTTTCATTTTTCTCTGAGGCTTCTCAGCTTCTCAGGAGAAAAATCCTGGGCAAAGAGGTTTTTCAGAAAATGTGAATGTGACAAATTAGGAGAGTGTATGAAGTCCTCACCACACAGGGATGCCACCCCAGGGTACATTCAGAGGTGGTGGGCAGCACTCCTGGGTTGCCTCTCACCCAAGAGCTTCCAGCTGCTTCCATTATTTGCACCAAGGGGAAATGAGCTGCATTCCCTCCACTTTCTCCTGAGGAAGCCTGGATCACCTGTGAGGACAGGATATTTCTGACAAAGAGAAGAAAATTACTTATAAAATAAAAAAAAAAGTCATGACAGAGGCATTAAAATGACAGTTAAAGATCTTCTCCATGAAGCAGTCTAATGCAACCTCCATGCCTGATGTCACCTGAGGAAATGCCACTGGTACCTGCTCTGATTTTAGAGGCAGGCATTATTACCTTACAGCATCAGTCACTCTACCCCAGTCTGGACTCAGTTGAGACCAAAAAGGACTGTTGGGGATTTTTTCCCCTCATTCTGAGATTTAAAGACTTTTTTTAGCTCTTTGCCTCTTTCCCAGATAGCAGGAATATCAAAGTAATCATAACATAAAGCTCCGAGCAAAATATTTAGGTCAGCTCCTGATAAGCACCTGACAATAGACTTGTTCCCTAATGGGTGGTGTTTGAAGCAGGTCTCCAGTAGGGTTCATGAGTTTCAAATAAGATACTGGACAAATTTAGTTCTGTGGATTATTTTATGTGCTGGTTTGGGAGGAGAATGCAGATTGGTGTGTGGATGAATAACCCAGATACAACTGATGGATTCACTGGTGACCCAGAGAGAGCCAAGGCACCAACACTGGTATTTAGAGGTTCAGGATGACAAAAAAATGGGACAAAAGAAGACACGAGTCTTCCACGTGTTGTGGCTGGAGATGAAGCTTCAAGAAAGTTTATTAAAGAAGCCCTGATACTGAGTTATGAGTTGTAGAGAGGATTCCCTGGCTTTCTAAACTCCTCTCCAGAGAGAGGAGCCTGGGGGCAGCTGGATCTTATCTTGGCCTCAGACTGTCAATGGCTGAAGTTTTGAAACTTTGTCCCACAGTTTTTAAGGATGGCAGATCAGATAAATTAGTATAAAAATGAATTATCATGATAAATGATTAGACAAAAAAGATCTCAATCAGAATTATTTACAACACAGTATGAAAGCTAAAACTACTAGTAGAGAATAGCATAATATAATGAACTATATTAAAACAATTATATTAAAGTAAATATGCTAAAGCTAGCAAAAGAAAAAATTAGGTAGAGATTGATTTAACTCACCATATCAACACTTGTGGGCAGGTCTTTTTCTTTTCACTTTGAGAAGTATCCCTGCTAGGTGTCTCCAAAATCCAAGAGAAGTATCTCCACACACTCCAAGAAGGAGTATGTTAGAAGAACCTAACAGTATGAAATAGGAGCAGAATTCAGTAGTCTAGAGGGGTTGACTGCCAGTCATGTGTCCCCAGGTCAGTTTAGCAGCCCATCTGCCAAATCTCTGCCTTTTTATCAGAATGTTCATTCAGGGTTCGTTGCCAGAATTTTAGAATGATCAACACCAAGCCCAGCTCATGGTGCCTCTGCTCAATCCAGACCTGCAGACAGGACATTGTCTGAGTTGCTTGACCATATTCCAGAGCATCCAGGGTGAAGTATCCTGACACACCTGTGCAGGGCCAGGAGTTGAACTGGATGGTCCCTGTGTGTCCCTTCCAGATCAGGATATTCTGGAATTCTGCAGCTCTCTGCATGTGACTGTCCCATTTTAGCACATGTTTAGTTGCCTCTTGGTCCCCATGCAGACAGGCAGAGATTGAGAGATTGGTGAAAAGTTTCTGTTCAAGCATTTTTTCTTACATTTAAAAAGCACTTTTGTTGAAACACTGCAATTTTGAACTGTAAAAACAGATTAAACCCTGACACTATTTATTTTTCAAAGGGTTGTTTCATTTTGCTAAATGATTTTAATTGTCCTAAATTTGTCTCAAAATTATATTTAATGTAATTTCTTTTTCTGGATTAGCTGTAATATTCAATTTTGCAAATTGAAATGTTTGAAGGTTGAAACAGTTTGGATGGGCAATTTAGACCATGTGGTAAATTTTGAAATTTTCTTTGACAAATGAAAACTGCTTTCTGAGACGATAAAACTTCCCAGAGGACAAAAATTCTATTTCCCAGAAATCTCTGGAGGAAAATTCATGTGAAAATGACATCTTTTCCTGCACTGTAATAAAATATGGTCTCAGCTGAGTGCTATTTATGGCCAAGCCTACAAATTATAATTATTTGAAAAGCATATATAGCAACAAACAAAAAACATCTCTCATTTCCTTAAAAGTGGACAATTTACCTCCAAGTGTTTTGTGGTTTTTAATAGTTTTTTTTTTTTTAAAAATCCTACTCTGATGTGAATTGAATTTTAATTCCCCTGTATCTGGTTTAACTGCGTGAGCTGATCATCGAATCATGGAATGGTTTGGGTTGGAAGGGACCTTCAAGATCATCTAGATCATCAAGATCATCTAGACCTTCAAGATCATCTTCAAGATCATAATTACAATTCCCCTGGAATTGGCAGGGACACCTTCCACTGGACCGGGTTGCTGACACAAATTAATTTCACAAAAGTGGCCTTACTTAGGTCAGATCATGGACCTAAGGTTTGTCCAGTCTTGCAACTTTTCTCTGACGTGGGCCAGTAGTAGCACCTCCAGTAGAGCGTGGAACTGGAGATTTCAGAATCACAGCATGGTTTGGGTTGGAAAGGACCTTCAAGATCATCCAGTTCCAACCCCTGCCATGGGCAGCGACACTTTCCACCATCCCAGGCTGCTCCAAGCCCCTCCAACTTGTCCTAGAACACTTCCAGGGATGGGGCAGCCACAGGTTCTCTGGGTAACTTGTGCCAGGGCCCCAGCCTCTTCACAAAGAAGAATTTAATCCTAATATCCAATCTAAACCTTTTCTCTGTCCCTTTGAAGCCATTTCCCCTTGTTCTGTTACTCCAGGACCTTGCAAATAGTCTCTCTCCATCTTTCCCGCTGGCTTCTTCAGATACTGGAAGATGGCACTTATGTCTCCCCAAAGCTTCTCTTCTCCAGGCTGAGCAATATCAATTTTCTCACCCTGTCCCCATAGCAGGGCTGATCCATCCCTCTGATCAGCTTAGTGGCCTCCTCTGCACTTGCTCAAACAGGTCCATGTCCTTTCTGTGCTGGGCACCTCAGAGCTGGATTATGAAAGCTTTTTAACCTTCTAGCAACAGCCAGTGACTTGTACCAAAGTTAAACCAAGAGAAGTTAGAAAGACATCAAGAAACTCTGTATCTTCTTCCTTTCTCCAAGCTCCAATTGCTTTATTTCACTTTTTTACACCCTTTTGGGGTGAAACACTTAGTGGAGAGCAATTTCTTACCTTTATTGGTACAACCCCACCATTTAAGGCTTCACTTCAGAAGGTGCCTAAGCACCTACTGAGGTCCCAGTTGTGTGCTCAGAGTGGAGCTCCTGCTCAGAGAAGGTTTCTCTAAATGCTGCTCAAAACAGAGGGAGTGTTCATTACAATCTCTGAACTAAATACAAAGTCAAGAAGGCATAATAACAAGAAAATAAATGCAGAGACAATGTTTGTAGAGGAAAAAACAATGACTAAACTGCCCATGAATAAATTTAGGCTGGCAATTAGAAGAACATTCCTAATCATTAACACTCTCATGCTCTGGAAACTGATTTTCAGTGGGAACAGTGAGGTAAAAAGGAGCCAAAATGGGGCTTCATGAGGCTTGATAAATATACACAAGAGGCTGGGGGATAAAGGCTTGCACCATCAGAATTAGATTGTGCTACCCTGAGGGTTTCAGGAAACTGCCAGAAACTTCACACTAAAGCAACTCTTGAAGCAAATCAAGGTGGTGCAATGAGGTACCTCAGCATTTGTCACAGACATCTTTTATGAAAAATCCTTTCCTTAGGATTTTTTCTCTTGAGAAGCTTAGAGATCTCAGGAACAAAATGTAAACAATGGTTATCTGCTGCTATGGAATGCAACAGGTGCATCTGTGATTGGTCTCATGTTGGTTGTTTCTAATTAATGGCCAATCACAGTCAGCTGGCT
>JAXCLO010000114.1:149501741-149513793 GCA_035583995.1 Arremon aurantiirostris
CCTTCCTTCCTTCCTTCCTTCCTTCCATCCATCCATCCATCCATCCATCCATCCATCCATCCATCCATCCATCCATCTTTTACCTCACAGCTCCACCACAAGCTGCCTGTGTTGGGCTTTGGTGGGATTTGGACAACCATTTCTTTATCTTCCAAACAGAGTGGTAAAATAGATTATTTTAAAATGTATTTTAAAAAACAATGGGCAATTTACAACCCAGAGGGGTTTGCTGCAATCCTGAGTGTACATGTCAAGAATTCAGTATGTTTTCAAGTGTAGCTATGTTGCTTCATTCTTTATCTTTCACTGTGTGTGTTTTGCAGGGATTAGTCATGGATTCACAAAATGGATTTTCTCAGAAGAAATTCTTTTTGAGACTTATTCTTTTGATACAACTTCAAAATCTTTTTCAGTATAATTTTTTCTCCTCCTCCTCTCTGTACATTCGTGTGTCTGTGCTGTGGGTGTGTATAAATATGTACATATATTCTGGTTGGCTGGAAGTAGAAAAATTCATTTTCTTTAACAGTCATATCTCTGAGAAGCAGACTCACAGGAATGCTTTTAAATACTAAATTAAAATATTTTAACTGCTTGGCTTTTCTGGTCAGCTTCTCCTTAATTCTTTTCTCTCTCCCTCTTGCTCTCTCTCTCTCATTCTTACCCCTGTGCTGAGTTTTTTACTTAATTAAAGGGAAAGGAAATAGTGACATCAAGTCAAGGACATAATCTCTTTCCAAACAGGCTAAGTCAGAGTTTAATCCTCCTGGCATAGTCCTGTCCAGGAAAAGGAAAATTCTTTCCTAAAATATGAAGCTGAGCTAGGTCCTGATGCAGCACCTGTTGAAAACTGAAAATTTTTCCTGCTGTTTCTGTGTTTTGCTTTGGTGCTGGATCCTTTTGTCTGTGGTAAAAGTGTCTGGAGGCTGAGGATTGCCACAGTCAGAGGTTTTTGCTGAGCTGTCTTCAGGACCTTGGGATCAGAGGGCTCATTTCTGACTCAGGAGATGATTTCCCTTAAGCAGACTGATAAAATGCTCCATGATTCAGCCACCCAGGGCAGGAACATAATTCTGTGTGGTTCCCTGTCTTCAGGGTGAGAGACAGCTTTCATCACCATTTACTCATGCTGTCCTACAGCACAACCTTTATTTCATTTTAACACCCCATGTCTTGATTCACATTCTAATTTTCTCCATTCTGACTATAACTCACCTCAGCTGAGTCCAGCATCTTGCATAATTTATCTACAATAACTTCAAGGTTATTCATATATTCATGTTCTTAAAGACCCCATTTTGGAAGGAATGCTTTGCTGATGGAGTTTTGCTCTCCACTGATGGCAGAGTAGGTCTTCAAACCTACTTTAGATGCAGATCTTTTAATTGTTTACCATCAGACATGGTGCTGCCACTCTGAGAGAAAAAACTGTGCAGATGAGGAGCAGAACTTCCAGCTTGAATCCCATGGAGGCAATTTGAAAAGGCACGGGGAGATCTCCTCTCATCCTGTTCAATGTGAAGAGGACTCAAAGATAATACCATGATGCACCTTATGTTTATAGGAAAACATTTTTTTTCTGAAGTCTCATGGCCATTTTGCAATTTTGAATAATTCATTATAACCTTTTATCCTAGAGGAAATTTGTGATGTAAGCTGTCAACTCTATTTACCTCTAAATTCCTTGCTGCAAACTGGGGCAACCATCAGATGCCCATCTACAACAAATGACTGCAGTTATTGCTTTGTGAAATGCAGTACATTATTCCTCATTCTTCCTATAAAAATCACCTTTTTTTGGCACATTAAGGGCTTCACCCAGGTGCACACTGGGAGCAGCTTTTGGAGTGTGGATTGGCCTCAGGTGTGCAGTGGGGAGTCTGAATGACGGGGAGTCTATAGAAAACACTCACTTGCACTAAAATGCAGCTATTTCCTGCCTGCAGTGTGGCAGCTGAGATCATGGAGCAATTGTTTCCAGGCAGAGAAGTGTGGAACAGTGTCTCCAAATGAAATTATAGCTTGAGGAAAAGATTTCTTTGAGGCAAGACAGAATGTAATTACCCAAGCTGGACTTCTGCCAGGACAGTGATGTTTAAAACACTTCCAGCTCTTGTGGAAAGTGCCACAGGACCTTTTAATGACTGCAAAGGAATGGGCTTTGGAATTTATTTTTTAATTTTTTTTTTGTTTGAGTATCTCATCCGAAAGGCAGGATAATAAAATGAGAAAGAAAAAACTATCAAAGAAAGAGCTAATCTTTGCAAAGTGTTGGAATATGTAAATCCCACTTTGAAATGGTAATTTATTAACTTCTTTTTAAGATAAAAATGCAATTAGTTCATTCTTTCATTTCCCTCATCCCCGAAAAATGCACATATATTGTTATCATGTCTTTTGCTCCTGTGTCAAATCTGTATCATTTAATTTTGTTGCAGTGAAACTCCTGGGTTTTATAAAAGGTTTTGGTGAGGGTTTTTTGCTGCCTTGTTTCAATCCTGACTGTAAATAAAAGAATACATTACTATATTCAGAAACAATTGCTGTCAAAAATCTTCACTTTGTTGAATTTTATAAAAGCTATGGGCTATTTTTGTATTAGATGCCATATCAGTAAAGAATAATCAGAGAGTGAAAGGGACTTTTTATCATTCTCAGTTTATTCCCAGAAATACTCTCTTGAGCTCTGAAGGAAAAGAAATTATATATTATCTGTGATAGAATTGTAAGCTTGCCTTATTTTCCACTTGATCATTTTTGGTGAGGGAATGAATGTAGCTGCATGTCTATCTATGCATCTCTATCCCCAGCACATGATTATTCCTGGCTAGGCAATCCAGCACAACTTTTCTGATTCCATGGCATTTTTATCACATTTAATTAACATTATGTAAAGCTGGATTTAACTGGCTGGTCATCTAAATTTAGGTAAGTACCTGTAAATGTCAAGCACAATATAGAAATAAATAAATGTTAAGTGAAAGAATTATTGTAGCTGTGGCAGACTTTATTTGATACCAGCGAAATCTGGATATGGCAGTGCATATTAATACACAAATTTGGATCTTCATGGGGGGAATTCAAACTGTTCAAAACACCCCTCTCAGCTCTCATGAAACTTGGCAGAGCCACTTCATGTTGCTTAAAATATTTAAATATGTATGAGTCTAAGAGAAACAGAGTGAGAAGGAGTCACTTGTAAAGAATGAATAAGATCCTTTGGCAGTGAAGATGAGCGGGTGGGATTCACCTCCCGTTTTTAGGTGCCTTTGGAGTAAATGCCTCCATCTGGATTATGTGGGAATCATAGAATTATAGAATATTCTGAGCTGGAAGGGATCCACAAGGATCATCGAGTCCAGCTCCTGGCTCTGCACAGGACAACTCCAAAAATCCCAACATTTGGATTTTAAAAGCACCAATGGGTACTCCAAAATTCCCAAAATTTGGAATTTAAAAGCACCAGTGGGTGCTTTTAATTCATTGCGAAGATAGATTTAGATGTTGTATGTGGTGATGGAACTGAAGAAAAAGTTAAAGCTGGAAATGTGTCTGTGATCAGAAAGAAATGACTCATTGAGGTACGAATTAAAGATTTGTTCACCTTCCTCTGGAGGTGTTGTGTCATGTCATGAGCAAAGGAAACCCTGGAGGATGGTTTAGGATGCACAACATCTCTCAGGAAGAAACCACACCAGGTTCAAGTCTGTAGAGTCTCTATTCCCTCAATTTCCCTCCATGAAGTGGAAAATCTGCACCCTCCAATCCATCGTGCTGCTGCTGGAAATTCCTGATCTTTCCAACCTAACACATCATCATTGCCGTTTCACAGGCAGGATTTTTTATCTTTCCTCATGAGCTCAGCACCTTGCTGACTTTCAGTGCTGAATTTCAGGCAGCAGAGGAGGAGTCAGGGCATGAAGTGTGCAGTGATGATCCCCAATCCAGGAGTGAATCAGCTCCACTCCAAGGGCTGTGCTGGAATTTCAGCAGTTGCATCACTGAACTGGAGATGCAAGCACACTTCTGGAGCAAGGATACAAATCACTGATGATCCCTCCAGCCCTGGTGATGATGAAATCCTGGGGTTAGGGCTCCCCATGCCCATGCCCAGCACTCCTGGTAACCACGGTGTCCAAATGTGTGCATCCAGTGCTCCTGACACGCTGCCTGCAGCACCAGCAGCCTCACCAATTAAGGATTTGCCATGGTGAGCAGGGATTAAACACTTTTCATTAGCAAGTTTAGAGATTCTAAAGCCCTGTTGCAGACATCTGCCGCCCACACTGAGAGGGGAACAGCTGTACAATGAGTGATTATAAAGCAGGAAGATGAAGTGACATTTTGAAACTTTATTATCTCCATAGCCTGAGCCCTAAAATCCCATGGAAACAATTTTGTTTAATATGAAGCATTGCTGTTTCCTTCTGGGTGGGTGGGCTATATCTCCCTCTTCCCATAGAGGTCAAAAATAACAATGCATGGCTCACTTTGTGCTCTGTTATGATTACCTCACATTTCCATCATATTCACAACAAAAAAAATCACATAGAATATTCATAATATTGTGCTATTTAAAGTTCACCACGCAGGGGAGAGCTGAATTGTTATCGTATATTTTTGTTATTTAACAATTATCACCATGAGAGTTTCAAGAATATAATTTTGTGGGGAAAAAAAAAAAGAAATAAAATAAGCAGCCACCTTCTTTCAAAGTTTGACTCTGCAGAGCTTTAATTCCAATCAGCTATAACAAAACTGATGACAGAAGGGGCTTTCAGCATGTTAATAGCATAGCAACATTCTGGGTGCACTTGCAAATCCATTTGCTCGGAGATGCTTTGATCACTTAATGTTCTACATGCAAAAAGCAGGGTTTTCTGAAGGCAACACCCAGTGTGTCATGCATCTATAAAACAAAATCACCTCCCTCATTCCTCAGAAATTCTCTATTTGCCTTTACAGGAGCTCCTGGAGCCCAGAATTTTGTAAGAATCAGAGGCCAGCACTGCTCCTTGAGCATGAAAACTCTGCTTGTTTTTGCAACCACTGTGAAATATTTATTTTCAAACAAATGTGGAGTGTTAGAGGCCACCTGCTACCAGGGTGTCCAGAGCCCAGGTCCCCACACAGTGAGGCCATAAAGGGACTACTGCTACACCAGGAAATAAAACTTTGTTAGGGAACAATGCCGGGCACTGGAATTTGCTGATAAACACTTTTACAATGATCCCTGGTGGGGTTTTCAGCTGGGCAATGTCTTTACAATTCTTGGATGCTGATGGATAGCTGGCACAGGCCCAAAACCTTCCCAGTGGTCAGTCTGAAAGCAGCAACTTCAAGATCCAGTATAAAAAAGATTTAGTTGTACAAACATAGCTCATTTCTGGCCTCAGAGCTGGAAAATGCCCTCAGAGCTCCTTAATTTCTTTGTGGAGATGCTGCCTTATCATAAAAAAAAAGAGGTTACTGGTTTAGCTGCATGCAGGACACAGTTTTATCTCCAGCCTTTGGCACCAGGGTGTGCAAAGTCATTTCAGCTGGAGCTGGCACAAAGCAGAGGCACAAAAACATCCCCCAGTGACCAGGAGGGGCTGTAAAGTGGCTGTCTCCTGGCAAAAGCCAGGGTTCAGCCATGGATGTTGGAAAAATGATCATTTACTCAGTGCAGGGTCACAACAGGAGCCTGTGCTCACCCTCACAGCCCTGAGGGGTTTCTCAGCCAGGTTTGTTAACTTGGGCTCAGTGATGGCAACGTGGGGGGAACCCAAAAAAGAGCTGACTTGTGTTTGACCAGCCTGCAGTGAAGTAAAAATAAATACTCAGTTCTCAAGAACTGGAGCCTTAAATTAGCCCAAAGCAGGACTTTTTACAGAAAAGCTTAAGCATCTCATTTTAGATGTGACACAGAATGTTCAGAAGGTAGGGAGAGATCTCAGCAGTTCATCCTGTTAACCAAAAGACCAAATTTTAAAGGGTATTATTCTTATCCTCCTTTGCTTTCCACTTCTGTGGTCATATAACTGCTCAGAAGACTCATAATGTTCTTTATTTTTATAAAGATATCACAGAATGGTTTTGGATGGAAAGGAACCCAAAGATTGTTCAGTTCCAACTCTCTGCCATGGGCAAGGACACTTTCCACTGTCCCAGGTTGATCCCAGCCCCATCCAACCTGGCCTTGGACACTTCCAGGGATGGGACAGCCACAGCTTCTCTAGACAACCTGTGCCAGGGCCTCACCACCCTCATCATAAGAAATTTCTTCCTAATATCCATTTAAAAACTACCTTCTTTTGGCTTGAAGCCATCCCCCCTTGTGCTGTCACTGCTTGGTCTGGTAAAAATCCCTCTTCAGCCTTCCAATACAAACAATGATTAACAATAATATAATTAATCACTAAAATCAGTCTATATTTGTAGAACATGAAATGAATATAACATGTATAATGCATCCTTTGCAAAGCCTCAGAGCTGGGACATCTTGATCTCTGTAAATAACTCCTTGTTCCTTATGTAAGGGCATGGGTAACACACATCATCTGATTTGAGGTGTCCAAATCTAAGCTCCCATTTTAGTTATGATTGATTAAATCACCAACAGGGTGATTTTATATCTTGATAAAACATGCAGAACTACTTATGGAAACCAGGAATCCCTCTCTGGTCCTGCTGATGAAGGGGGTGGACTTCAGTTGGCTGTTGGAGGATCCTGAGGGGTTTGTGGACATGGATGATTTTGCTTCAGACACCACATGTGGTCATGTGAGAAACAGCCAAAACTGTGCCTAAACAGTCCTAAAACTGTGCCTAGATGGCCACAGCTGGCTGAGATGGATTTTACAGAGACTGAAAGATCACTAATTCAGCACCAGCTTGGCTTTGCATCATGTGAGAGCAGCAGATATCAGCGTGGCCCTCTGGGTGCAGCACTCACAAGGCTATCCCTGCCTGTGGCTGGTGAACCATACTGGGGAAAAATGTGTGGAAAACAAGATATGTTTTGAGTATAACATTCCTTCCCTAGTGTAAAACTCCCAGCTGCTGCCTGCAAATGGCTTGGGAAATTGTGAAGATAATGATTTCCTTCAGAATGTGAGGTTTAAGGGAGCCTATTTAACTTGCCCTTCACCATACTTCCTTTTTTTCTCATCCAGACATGGATATAAACTGATTTTTGTCAGCCCAAAGATGCACAGTAACATATGTTGTGTCCTTGTTTAGAGGGGTAGTAACATTGAATGCTGGCAAAAATTTTAATGCTGAGAAAACCATGATTGTTCAGTCTGGAGAAGGCTCTGGGGTGATGTTATTGTGGTCTTTCAGGACCTGAATGGGAACAACAAAAATGTTGAAAAGGCACTTCTGACATGGCAATACAGTGATAAGACAAAGGAATGGCTCTAAGCTGAAGGAAGGCAGGCAGATTTGGATTTGATATTTGGAGGAAATTCTTCCCTGTGAGGGTGGTGAGGCCCTGGCACAGGTTGCCCAGAGCAGCTGTGGATGCCCCAGCCCTGGAAGTGTCCAAGGTCAGGCTGGACAGGGCTTTGGGCAACCTGGGATAGTGGAAACTGTCCCTGCCCATGGTAGGGGCTTATAATGAGATGGTCTTGAAAGTCTCTTCCTACCCAAACTATTCTATAATAAGGAGAAGTTTATATGAATGAGGGAAGATGGGGTGGATTTGAGGCAAGATGAGGGTCAGTGGCTAACAAAGACAAACAAATATTTTGGATTTTATCCCTCCTCATCTTTCTTTCTGCTCCTAGAAATGCTCTTTCTTCAAAATCTCACTTCCATGTTTGACATCGCTTCCAGCGCCACAGGGACCTTCTTCATCAACAGAGCAGTTATAAAACATAAAAATATATCTCTTTGTTGAGTCATTTTACAGACACTTTGATTTGTTGGCCTTTCATTGAGTTGACTTCAGAAATCAGAAATGTATGGCCTTAAATGCCAGGATTATTGACTGAGTGCATGGGGGTGGAGGCACGCGCAGGGTTACACCTGAGTGTTTGCTCTTGCTCTCTGCTTGAGTTCAGTGTCCCTGGGTAAAATGTGCCCAGTGCCCTCACTGTGTTTGCTTCTTACTTTGTCCAGCAGCATTAAAGAAA
This sequence comes from Arremon aurantiirostris, assembly GCA_035583995.1. Classification (NCBI taxonomy): domain Eukaryota; kingdom Metazoa; phylum Chordata; class Aves; order Passeriformes; family Passerellidae; genus Arremon; species Arremon aurantiirostris. The sequence continues at coordinate 149,509,862 of JAXCLO010000114.1, forward strand.
ACAGTCAATACTTCAGCAAATACTGGGGAAGGTTTGCAGTACTTGCACTGTGTCCCATTGCAAGAATAAATGGGTTCCATCCTTCACTCTGAGAGTTTAAACAGGGGATCTACACTTTGGGTAGGTAATATTTCAGTTCAACATTATTATCTGAATTTTGCTATCATTGCAGGCATAGTCTGTTTTGTTGGATGCAATACTGACAAACAAGGAGAAAAAAGGTAACCTGTGCCAGGAAGGTTATTTCCAAAGGCATTTTCACTCTTGGAAATCCCATTCTCGGTTATTTCCATCCAATCAGAGGACGCAGGTAATGCCATGTTAAGTGTGCTGTTGATAAAAACAAATACCTGATTCTCTCCCAGCCGGTCACATGACCCTGAGATGTCACTATCAGCAAAACTCCACAGATAGCTACACCACTGCAGCACACAGAGCATGAAAAGGCTCTGAATTATTTATAACAACTGTGTCAGCTTCTCAGCAGGAGAAAACTGGCAGAGCTAATTAACTGATATCCCCCAACTGATCTTCCAGCTCGTCTTTGAGGAATAACTCCAAATAATTCACAGAAGTCAGGAGCTGCTTTGCCTGCCACAGACTGTTTTGCTCCTGAGCTTGCAGGAGGAGCACATGGCAGGATGTACAGAATGAGTTTTTTGAGTGGTTTGTAACCAAAATGTGCATGTGTGATTCCATGATGGAGCAAAATGGGATATATCCCATTTTCTTTCCTTGCCCCACTAGAGAATAAACCTCAAGTGCTGAAATAAAGGCCATATTTTATGGCAAGTATAGCGTGAGGGTCATTAGCTTTCCCATTCGGCTTCATCAGATGGCTACACAGCAGGATGCATTCCAAATTTATTTGATAGCTTGTCAATAAGCAGCTGCCTTTTAATAGCTCTTAACTTCATGGACTTGAAAAACAAAATGCCTCATGCTCACATTAAACCAAGTGGTCCATCACAGGGATCTCAGCTTTTTCTGGTGTAGAAGGCAAAGCAAAAAATGACCTCTGACTGCAGCTTTCACTGTAATTTTGTGAACGCTCATCACCAGGGAGCAGAGTCAGGGAGAGTTGCTGGGCTGGGAATTACAGTGAGGAGAAGTGAATCCTGCTGGCTGTAGCTAGGGAGGGATGTAGGAAGGGCATCAGCAGGGAGCTGGGGAAGCAATGGGACTCCAGTGGGTCCCCTCTCTAAGTAGGGACAGAGGGTAAAGTGATGAGCTTGTCAGAGGTAATTTTAATTAGCAGTTGGCTGGTCTTAGAGCTGCTTCTGCTTGGCCGCCTCCTGCATATTCTGGAAATGCTTAAGGGTGATCAAAACTCAGTATTTCAAGGGAGGATGGGTAATTCCACTGTATCCCACCCTATCACATGTAGGAGAGTCTATTCTGCAGGCAGTGCTGGGCTGAGGTGCTGGAGTATCACAGGCATCTTATCAGCTGGGAACTCATGGCCAAGGGTCAGTCCTTATGAGATCAAAACACAGAATCTCAGCAGTTTGTTATAAAAAGGCCAAACACTTGCAGACCAGTGCCAGTATCATTGTAAGATGTACTGCTTGCAGGCATTTCTCAGTATTAAATTGCTTCCCTTTATTGTCCCTCCAGTCTGTGAATTCTTTGAAGACACAAACTTCTACCGTTATGCAATAAAAAAAAACCTCTGGATTGAATTTTTCTCCTTATTTTACCCCCAGAAGAACCTGAGAGATTTCCCATCTGTGTGATTATCCATTCTCTGTCACCAGAGTTTGTATCATCCCACACATCTCATGGAGAAGAAGCAACATTTAATTGTGTCACCCAAAAACTGTGGAAGTTCAGCTGCATAATTTCATTCACTGTTGATTGGTCCTGCAGGGGCACCTTCCTCTGGATTAAGATGCTCAGAGCCCTATCCAGCCTGGCCTTGATCATTTCCAGGGATGAAAAGCCCACAAACACTCTGGACAACTTCCTTCTACCCAAATGTGCTTGGCCATATTTCCTCCGTCCCACTGATCCAGCTTCCTCCATCTGCAAAGACACCAAGTCCTGCAAAAGCCATTTGCAGTCAGCCAGAACGAAGTAAATGGTAACAAATCTGTGATTTTCAAGTGCAGATCACATCCCCTTACAGTGGTGTCCAAAGAGTTCCTTATTTGCTCCAGAGCTTCAACCCCCAGGACAGTGTGGTATGACCTGGTAGTGTTGGGCTGGCAAGTACAGAAGCGAAGAAATAAACTTGAGAGTGGAATTCAGGATACTGATGAAACCAGAGGAGGGGAATTATCAAGATCTTGTGAAATGATCAGTGATTGTTCTTTTTGTTCCCCCTAAATCTTCACCTAAGATTATACAGATTGTGTTTTTCTTCTGAACTGTCCCTCACCCCAATTTCATTCTACTTATTCTCTCTTCTTATGCTGTGAACTTCATTCAGACTGTTAAACTGACACCGAATAGTGTTTAGCTGAGGGTCTAAACTTGTTCTGACCTATGGATTTATTTGTAGCTGTATTTTATAACTCAAAGCATCAGTAAATAAAACTCAAGTTCAAAACAAAGTCTGCTGTCTCTTCTGCTTTGGTCAACTCTCTTTCCAGTCCTTGAGACACACACAGAAGCAACAGGGACTCTCTTGTTCTGTCACCAGGCTTAATTTAACTTTTAGTTCTAATGGAATGATAGAAGAGGAATCATATCAAGTAAGTAGGCACCAACAAAAGAGGAAAATTACAATTATTAACTGCAATTTACACCGTCTTACCCTTTCGGGAGGGTAAAACCCAAGCCAGGTACCAGATACCCACTGTGAAGTGGGGTTAGAAGTCCTTTTTGCTTGAAATCAAATTCATGACTCCTTCAGCTGAAATAGCTGGAGGAAATTTAAAAATATTCTCATTAAATTTCCATGTAAAACTGGGTGCTGACCATGGGTTTTTCCCTCTACATTTTGACACAGGCAACACAGGGAGGCATCGTTGAGCTGCAAAGTGGAGTTCTCAGAAGGCCTTGCCAAAGAGAAAGGGATCATGTCAATATTTATTAGACTTTCCAGCAGCTTGTTAAGTCAGTAGGAGAGCTGAATCCCAAACAACTTCCAATTAGATTTAGTTTCAAAGTGAAGATTTCTTCCTAAACTATCCAACAGGGAAATGTCACTGGCACTGGTGTGGGCTTCTCTATTACTTCTTTCTTAACTCTTTGTTATCAGGCATTATCCCTTTGGCCAAGGTTTTGATGATGCTGGTATAGGGAACATTGCTCTCCAGAAACGGAAAATGCTGGGCAAACACTTATAAAGTGATTGTTTAAAATCCCCCTATTATTTACTTAATTTTGGCAAAAGATAATGTTTGTGTTGAAAATGAGCAGAATGAGGGTAGATATTAGGAATAAATTCCTTATTATGAGAATGGTGAGGCCCTGGCACAGTTTTCCCAGAGAAGCTGTGGCTGCCCCATCCCTGGAAGTGTCCAAGAACAGGTTGGATGGGGCTTGGAGCAACCTGGGATGGTTGAAATTGTCCGTGCCCATGGCAGGAGATTTGGACCTCAATAATTTTTAAGGGCCCTTCCAGCCCAAACCACTCTGTGATTCCATGAAAATGTCTTCTCCCAAAGAGGAAGAGCAATTTCTCCAAAGATGGAGATGGGTCTCGTCATTGCAAAAACCCTCATAGCAGCACTTTCAGCTGATTCACTCAGACTGAATGAGCCTCAAGGCAACAAAAATGCTTCTGGTTTTGAGGGCAACTCAAGTGCTATCCAGAAAGGTTTAATAGGAATTCCTTTTCTGGTCCTATAAGGGGCAAAGCATTTTTACTGGAGGTGTAATTTACTGCATGATGGAGGAGTGGAGCAGGGAAGTGGCGGAAGTGGCGGAAGTGGCGGAAGTGGCGGAAGTGGCGGAAGGAAGGAAGGAAGGAAGGAAGGAAGGAA
>JAXCLO010000114.1:149514029-149540369 GCA_035583995.1 Arremon aurantiirostris
GCGGAAGTGGCGGAAGTGGCGGAAGTGGCGGAAGTGGCGGAAGGAAGGAAGGAAGGAAGGAAGGAAGGAAGGAAGGAGGCGTAGTGAGACATATTTCTGCAGCGCTTGGGAGATTTGGAGGCAGATTTGAGGTGTATGAAGCTCCTCTTTGCCTGCAGCTGGGGTGGGACAGGGATCGTAACCCAAATTCATTTATTTTGGAGACCACTGCAGACTAATTCTCAGAGGAAAAAGTTGTGGAAAACAGGAGGGAGAGATGAAAGCAGCTGCCCCATGAAGATTTACCTCCAGGGAGAGCTTTAGGGTGAAAAGTTCCCACTTTGCTGAGGAACTTGGCAGAAGTAACACTTTTCCCCCGAGTACTAGAGAGGCAACCTGGGCTTCCCTGGGGAAAACAATGAAATAAAAACATTAATTCAGATCAGCAGGCATTTCCTCTGGTCCTGCGGATCTTGTCACTAAACCCTTATTAAGTGCACATCAATAGTCAAAGATATTCCAGTGAGAATTCCATGACTCACTGCCTAAAGAAATAATATTTTCTGCCTAAAACTGCCTAAAATCTGCAAAACTGCCTAGATTAGTGCCCCTACCTATTTTTTCCCCTTGAGGGTTTAGCCCTAAGTTGCTTTTTAAAGTAAAATTCTGCCAAATCAGCCACAGGACCTTGCATTGCCATGAGGAACTGTTTACACAGTGGGCACTCCAGCCCCTCACACTAAACACAGACCAGAGATCTGTATTCAAACTCCTCTTTTCCAGCCTTTCATTTACATTCCTATATCAAAGGCAATACTGTAGAATAGAGTAAAAACCTGTATTTCTGTTCCAATGCCCCCATTTTGCAATTCAAGACAGTTTTACTTTACCCCGGGAGCAAGTATTTAAAACCAGATTGAAAACCATTTGTTTGAAGTGTGCTTGTGGAGATTGCTTTACTCTGTTCTCTTTCTGGGAGCACAAATAGAGAATATAATCCACCTGGGAAAAGAAGATTTCTATTGATAGCTTTATTTACCAGCCCTTTTTGCAAAAAACTACTTCTTTTACAAATCAGGTTACGCTCTTTCACGAAGTCTCCAGTTGATATGTTCAAAATTCTACACGTGTAAATAAACAAACAAACCAGGGATTTTTACTCCCTCATGCATTTCATACTTCTCCTTTCTACCCCTGACCTTTTCTTGCCTACAAATGTGATTATTGAAAAAAAATTATTTAAGTACACTATTTCCTCATAATAGTAAGGTTATTTTTTAAGAGGAAATTCCCACATAATGTCATGTTCAGAGCAAAGAAATTACTGTACTTCCTGCCCCTTTGGACAGTGATTTGTGAAAAGAGATGAATAGGGAAAAGTAATATGACATAAGTCTTTCTGGAAAGAACAACAACAGGCCTGTAATCCTGGTACCAATCTAGTAAACCTGAATTCAATTTAGCAGTTCCAGATATTGCCTGTGGGAAACATCAGGTTGAATTTGAGCTGCTTGATGGAGTGAAAACCCAGATTACCTGCTCTCTAAGGTTATTTTAGCCTAAGTTAAGATTTTTTTCTCATTCCTGATAGCGTTCATAACCTATGGAAATTCATCTCTGGCATGGCAAAACAGAAGAGAGCACATAACAGAGTTTTGCCAGCTTTTCTCTAGGGGCTAATCATTTTTCCTACTATCACCTTCTACTTTTGGTACATTTATTTCCTCTCCAGGACTTTTGTCCCATCCTTCACTACTGATTTCCCTGAAATATTATAGAGCCTGGTAAGTTTTCTTTCTGCATTGTCAGTCTGCGTCCCCTGCATCCCCAAGGGCTCGCTGCAGCTTGAGATGGACTGGCTGCAACCCTCAGAGCACTGAGAAAACACAACTTGAGTAATTTGAAAGTTGGCTAAGGTCTAGATGAGTCAATATATTATTCCAAGATAGACTCAAGAGAGAGAGAGACAAAGACAGAGGTGCAAAACCTGGGACAGAGGAAAAGCAGAACAGAAAATGAGGAAAGCAGCTGAGTTGCAAAATTCCTGAAGGTCCCAGAACTAAACCAGCAGTGAAACTGTACAGAGAATTGCAGCCTCCTACTCTATCAAGTTACAGATTTGCAAAAATAAATATTGAAATATATCCACAATATATTTGTGCTGGGGATTCATAGCATGGTTTGGAAGAGACCTTAAAGATCATTCAGGTCCAAACCTCCTGCCATGAACAGGGACACCTTCCACTATCCCAGGTTTCTCCAAGCCCCATCCAATCTGGTCTTCTGCCAGGGCCTCACCACCCTCACAGGGAAAAATTTCTTTTTAATATCCAATCTTAACCTGCTCTCCTCACCTTAAAGTCATTCCCCTTGTCCCATTACTCCATGACTTTATAAAAAGTCCCTCTGCAGAATTCTTGTAGCGCCCTTCTGCTTTTTTATCAGGTGATTTAAGTTTCTGGAGGTGTTTAATCAGAGTATGATGCCATTTATTCTCTTGATTGCTGTAAAGTTTATCACTCTCATTTGAAAGGAGCAAAGAACCTGTGTCAGCTCAGCAGCATAATTCTGCAAAGCCAGGCTTGAGCCTCCTTCCCCACAGAGACCAGGAGTTGGCAAAATCAATTGTTTTGTTTTTCCAATTGGCCATGGCTGTGCCAAGCTCTCAGCATGCAGACTGACCACTCTTCTAGGCTGCAGCACAGGGGCGCAAGAGGAGCCCACATGGAGAGCAGCACACTGAATGGATCTGAGGTAGATGATTATAATTTGCTATTTGCTCAGGACTATAAATAGCATGACATTTTTCAGTAGGTAGCAGAGCAATAATCAACTCCCCACTCTGAGCTATTGTAGCTTGTGCTGATATAATGCAAAATTATGTTCATCTATTTATTTTTTTTGTTGTTCTGACAAATGTGTGACCCCAATCCAAAGCATCCTCTGGTGCCTGGTTCTCCATGTGCTGTTGGCTTGTGGGATTTCTTCTCCAGTGTACATGAGGGGGGTGCCAGCCCTGGCGACCTGCTGTGCACATGTAATAAAAGGCTGAATAACTCACCTGAGACCTGACCTGGGAGCAGAGAACAGAGGCAGCAATCAGAAGGAAAACTAACAGCAACCACAGCGTGGTTTCCTCTGGGCAATGTCCCAGGTTCTCAATTGACCTGTGCAGGTGAGGTTTGCAATGCTGAGTGAGTCCAATGAGGGTTTTTTGGCATGCCTTGCTGGGATAGAAATATTTAACATAAGCAGATGTAGATGTGGATAATTTGTATGCTGCAATGTACATGGAAATAATTATTCCCTGTGTATCTACCTAAGCAAGATTGGGTAATAATGGAGAGATTGACCCTGAATGTGCATTTTCACTCCCATGGGCCACCCTGCAACAGCAAACTGGGGACATTTGTGAAGGAGCCCCAGGACTTTACTGAGGTGGCCCCAAAGAAGTTCATCCCCATAACGGATGCATCAAACACTTGGGGACACAGAGGTCCTGGGAGTCACAGACAAGGTAAAACCCAATGGTGCCATGCAGATGCCACTTTCCATCCCAGATTTGTGCCTTCTACTGTTTAGTAGCGGGAAATAACTTTATTCTTTATCTGGGGGAAATAACTCTCTCTCCACACTTGAAAAGCAGTTTCTTTGAGCTTCAAAATTCTTCACTTCTATGAAACTCGAAAAATTTGACACGAGGAGTTTGTCAGCACTTTATAAATCTTCTGTCTCCAGATAAACATTGGCTTCTCATCCTTCCCTGGTCTCCATCACTACTTATTTGTCTTTTATTACCTACTTAGTCTATTTAATTCCCAGGACTGTAACCTTCTTTTCAACTGGTGATTGTAGAGCATCTTGCACAAAGACTTTGTCCCAGGGTTGGGATTCTGAGTAAGTGCAGATAATTTCTCTTGTTTATTTTACCTGCAACATAAGGGATAACAAAGGATTTGCCTCAAGACATGTATTAGCAGTGAACTTTGCTCATGATACAGTTCCTCACTCCTTCTCCACTGCAGACATTTATTGGTAAATTCCAGATAAATGAATTAACATTACAGTGGAACTGTTTCCAGTTCTGATCCTGCCAGCACAGAGGGAAGCTCTGCATATTTCCTGATGTATTGATTTGCTATTGGAGATAACTTAGAAATAACATTTTTTTCCTCTTCAAGGTGTGTCAGCGAAATAATTCCCTGAATTCATCATTTTATGAGGAAAAAAAAGTTCCTTTTTTGGCATCAAAGAATAAAAGTTGGTGTAAAATGTTTTTATATGGATATTTTCAGTCAGGCTTATCTAATTTAGGAGATTTCTCCTAAGCCATCCAATGTGGATATCTGAGTCTGTAAAATTCTGTTTTGGGATATCCCTGCCTTCCATCTGTAAGTCTGGAGAGGGAGAGAGCACAAGAGAAATATTTGGCCACAGGGACTTTTAGAGACATAGAATCGTTGAGGCTGGAAAATCCCTCCAAGATTATCAAGCCCACTTGATCATCAAGCACTGCCAAGCTGCCATTAAACCATGTCCCCAAGTGCAACCTAAACACATCTTTAAAACCCTCCAGGGGCTCTCACTCCACCACTGCTCTCAGGCAGATCTTCAGCCAATCTCTTTTATTTTTTTTCCTTTCATCTTGCTGCTATTCCCTGCTGAAAAAATTGAGCTGAAGATTGTCTGATCAGAGCAGGCTCAGAAGTGCTAAGGCCACTCTGCTCATGGCAAAAAGATTTCAAATTCCACAACAAACCTCTTGGGACAAAGGCTCAGACCTTAAGTAAATGTGGTTTTGGCAATGAAATAATTAGACTTATAAAAGAATTTCTAAATAAATATTTAGAAATAATGATATTAAATTGTTTCTTTGTACTTGTTTTTTTCAGCTTAATTTTTTGTAAGAAATTAGAAGAATCTTAAAGATGAAAGTGTTTTGCAGTTGAGAAATTGTCATTAATTAATTAATTGTCATTATTTTGTGAAGATAAGATCACAAAAATGCTAATTCAGAGGATAAGGTTTCAGTTTTGTTTTACTTTTTAGGTACTGAGCATTGGTTTGATTTCCTTGTCAGGGGTTTTTTGCTGATGAGGTGACTGCTTATGTGACTGACTTCAGGTATCAACCCAATTAATGTTCAAAATTAAAAAATTGCAGATTTTCAGCCCTGTGTCTTAGACTTAAATTCAGAGTCAGCATTAAAAGAGATGTTCAGAAAGCTGGGAAAAGATGCTGCACACCTAATTGTAACATTAACCAGTGAAATATTAGCAAATTTATTGAGCTTTTTCTACTTGAAAAAAAAATTTAAAGGAAGTTCATTATGCTCTGTAATCCTGCTTAAATATTCATCATGTTGTTAATGAACCACATTCATTTTTAAAATGTTCAACCTGAGACGCCGTCTAGCATGATTTGATAATAATATAATTTCTGTATAAGCGTAAAAAGGGACAAGAACAGTAAAAATAATTGTATCTCTAAACACCCTAACCAGTTTTCTCCTGACTAATGAGCAGCTGTTTTTCATTAGCAGCATGGTTTTATCTCTTGCCTATCAACCTGCACAGCTGGGCATATTAGAAATAGCTCAGTGCACTGTGGAACGTATGTTTCCTAAACTGCAGAAACAAATGAGAAGGAGAAAAAATAATTCTTTTCTTTTTAAAAAAAAAAATGTTTTGGAGCTGTTTTCTCTCACACTATTATTCACCATGGTGTCATATCTGGAGGCTTGATGTGGGAATGGGATATTACTGCTCTGCCTGCTGTATAGTTGCAGAAAATAGTTCATACCTTGCAGAACTTGTGCTACAATGAGCAGAAATTGAGGCACACGGAGCTGCAACCTTTTGCTCGAGGTTATGAAGCAAGGAAGGAGCAACAGCTAAAGCAGAAATTGTTTCATCTGCCTTTTCCAGCCCTCTAACTTGTCCCCTGCTCTGGATCAGACAGGAATCCAGCTGAAAGATGAACAGTGGGAGAGTTTGGGATATGAATGGTGCAAAAAAACCAGACCCTGATCCTAAATATTTCTTTGTGATCTTGCAACTGTCAAGGTAATTGCAACTTCAGGCCAACAGATACCAACTCAGTAGGATTTTTGACTAGTTCTCAAAAAATACAGAAATAAAGGCTAGAGGCAAGCTTAAGATGAGGAAAAAATAATTTTTGAAACAAACAAAGTTAGGAGATCATAGAATCATTAAGGTTGGGTAAGACTTCCAAGATTACCAAGCCCAACCCTTGATCAAATTCCACATGTCCACGAAACCATGTTGCCAAGTGTCTGCTTGGCTTGTTTTTGTGGTTTGTTTTCTTTTTGAACACTCATAGGAAGATCCTCCATCACTGTTATTTATTTCATTTATATTGTATTTATTTGAGAATCACAGAATGGGTTGGATGAATCTTAATGCCCATTCAGTTTCACCCACCTGTCATGGGCAGGGACACCTTCCACTATACCAGGTTGCTCCAAGCCCCATCCAACCTGGCCTGGAACGCTTCCAGGGATGGGACAGCCATCAAAGCAGATGTTTTGCACTGAATGAAGTGGAATAAATCCATAAAAAACCACCTCATGCCAGCGTGGATGTGATTCTTCTGTAGATCACAATGTTCGAGGGAATCACTGGGACTCAGGAATTTAGATTCAAGAACTAATGCTCCGTTTAGAAGCAGCCTCTGGGTATTCCTAGTCGTGTTTAAAATAAGATTGTAGCCAATACCAAGTGTGGAGTCAGATGTAGACAGGGAGGGAGCCTTCCCTGTCCTTCCTGCACAATGAGGTACCTTCACTTTTAATTGCAGTGCCAAAGCAAGGCATTATTCTGCAGTATTTGGGTCCAGAACCAATACACAAGTCATCTTCCCCATTAAAATAAAAAAAATTATCTCTTCTTAGCAGGCCCTACTTGTTTATTGCAGCTCAGTGTGTGAAGTTAAGGCCTCATTATTTACTTAAGCATCACTTGGTATTCCTATCTTTAAAGATAAATGCAATTAATGAAAACCTTGAAATAGGTCTTGTGCTTTCACTCACAAGTATAATGTACATGTCTCCCTGTACACTCCCCTGCTGTAGGAAAGCAATCAAAATCCTATTACACTGACTTAACTACCTGCTGCCAGCTTTGTTGACCTTGTTTGTTTGGAAATTAAAAGGGAGGTCATGGCAGAGCTGAACTGCACAACCTGGCAGCACAGAGAGACAGAAGAGAGGTGCCCTGCTTATTTGCAGGGCGTCAGGCAGATTACACCACATTTAGGCACCAATTTTGGGTGGGAGCAGTCTTTGAAACTTCTCCCAAATGCAGAAATCTTGAATTTTTGTGTGCTTTGAATGATTTCATTTTGTTTTGTTTAGTTTTCCTGTTTTTCCTCCTCACAAAGAACTTGTGAAGCTGGGTTTCTGCTGGGCTTTATTAGCACCCACTGGTGTATTTATAGATGGATAAATACACATTCTGCTGCTAGATGGCAACAGCTAAGCAGTTGCCACACTTCCACTCTCAGGAGAGAAATGCACACAGCTCCCTGAAACAGTGGCACCCAGAAAGTCACAACACTGTCTTGAGAATGGGCAACTGATGTAGAAAGGAGATTTAAGGAGGTAATTTATCATGGTAAGGCAGGATAGTTAAGAGCATCCATAAATTACCCTGACATAAGAAATTATCTTCTTTATTTTGTGGGGAAAAAAAGAAGTTGCCTTGATTTACAGCAAAGAATCCACAGTGCCTCCTGAAAGGAAATACCAATCCCAGAGTGGATAAGGTATTAGTTTGAGATAGAAAGAAAAGAAATTTGGGTCTGTATTGATTAACCCTTCGTTCACCTTGTCTTGGGCCATTTCCCATTGGGTAGGACACATGAGTTGGTGTAGGGCTTTTCTACTTTTCAGGGATCTTGCTCAGAAAATTCCTGGCTCATCCCTGTGCCAGGACCCCAGTCCTAACCCTAACCCCAAACCTGGCTAAAAATGTGCCTCAAATCCACCAATCCCTACAGAATACTAATTTGACTGGAGTGAAAGAGGGTAAAGCAAAGAGGCAAAGCAATTCATATAATTCTACCCTTTCTCCTCCTTTTTTAAATTTCACATTTTATTTACCATACAGCAACAAGAGCCCTTTATGCAGAAGACTCATGCTAGTTAAAATTCCTCCCAAGACCATTGTTAATGGTTTTCTGTCCATCTGTCCTTTACTCTCTCCAGTCACATCCATCCAACTAAATTTGGAATTCAATAAGTGACCTGGAATCTGGTTCCCTTTTTCATGGAATCATAGAATAATTGAGGTTAGAAAAGGCCTTTAGGATCATCATATCCAACTGTCAATCGTGTTCACCATTGAACCATGTCCTCAAGTGCTACCTCCACACGTTTTAGGAACTCTTTTTGTCAGAGAGGTGCAATGACATGAAATTCATCCCAGTTGAAAGTCATTGTGAAAAAGAGTTCAGCTGAATTTCACCCTGAAAGGGCAAATTTCTCTCTGTTGCTTTAAAAAAATGAATCAGGGATGACTGGGTCGAGTGTAAATATCTGTATATATTCATATATATATGTATATATAAAAGCAAAACTGTCCTGTTTGGTTTAAGTGGAGGAGAGGAAGATGGCTCATACCTAAAGACAGAGGGAGGGAAATGAAGCAATACATCACAGAATTAAATATTTCTGGAAGAGCAATTTCTCCTAAAAATCTGGACCGATATTTTCCAACTGAGACTCAGAAGATTGGCTAAATCCTCCTTATAACTCCCACGCTCGTTTTTCTTTTAGATGAATAAAACTTTCAGTACAGGAAAAGCTCAATGATTAAAAATTACAAATGTACTGAATATGCAGCACTTTGATGCAAGCATCTTTGCAGTAAAAGGCCAGGTGTTATATTAAACAGTGTTTTTATCTGATCCCTACGGAAATATTCCCTCTGGAAATGTGGCAAATCTTTCATTTTAAAGGAATCTGTGAATTCTGGGGCATTACACAGTTGCAAAAAGTGCATTCAAATGCTAATACAGCTTTGGATAAAGCTGTGGAACTGCCTCCTGCTTGACAAGTTTACGTGGAGAGGAATTTTCTTCCAATTTTTCAGAATTCCTGACAATAGTTAAGTACAAAACCTGAAATTCAGCACTGGTTGGCTTTGTCCAATGATGATTGGTTGGAGGTGATGTCAGCTCAGTCTTGGCTGGAAGAATTGATCACATTTATATATATGGGGTCTGAAACTGGCAATGAATCTGTTCATTATTTGAGATAATTCTGTCCTTTTGGTTCCACCACATGTGCATTTTACAGCTGTACCTACCAGAAGAGCAATTGCCTCAAGCAACAACGTGAATGGTCCACAAAAGGTCTTTCTAAGTGAATTACATCAAAAAGCAGAGTTATTTGTGATCACTTCTTATGACATGTTGCCTGGGTGGATTGCTTAGCTTCAGAGAAATTCAATTTTCTTGCCTTATTTTCTTTTCCTTTTCTCTGTTTTCCTTCCATTTCCTTGTCAGTAATTCAGAGCTAAGACTGGCAGAGGAGGGAGAAGGAGGCAGAGGAAAGCTCAGTACCATGGCTCTGTCTTTTGAAAGGCCTCCTCTAAGCAGGGCCATTTTTCTTATTTTCTCTCTTTGGGTTTTGCTCCCCTCTATTGCTCGTCACTAAAAATGATCAAAATTCAGCAGGCACAATGGATCTGATTGCAGCATCAGCTGTGAAGCTGGGACTGATTGCAAAATCATCATGAAAACCTGGCTGGGGACTGACCTGTCACCATCAGGAAGGCTTTGACCTCCAGACTGTGGCAAACATTTGGAGGGAGATCACATTTTTGAGTGATTAGTCAGAGAGGTCACTGCTGAAACCCCTCTCCATCAGCCTTGCTTTGCACTTGTCTGTCTGATTCCCCATCAGAGCTGATCAAAATGTAAAATTAGTGACATCCAGCCAGTGACATTCAAAGGGAGACTACAGCAGCCAAAATCAGCCAGGATTTAAATCATAGAATCATGGAATGGTTTGGGTTGGAAGGGACCTTAAAGATCATCTCATTCCAACCCCACTGCCATGGGAAGAGACACCTCCCACTGCCCCAGGTTGCTCAGGGTTCCTGAGGTGTTTTTAATTAGCAAGAAGCTCTTTGAATAACAGAACCTCTTTAAATAAGAAGGTTCAATCACCTCCTCACACATGCAAGGAGGGGAGACATGCATGCTAAATAAGGAAAAAACCCTCTCCTCTTTAGTTGAATATGATAGTAGTTTGCTTTAAAATTTAACTAAATAAGGTGTTTTTAAGGATTTTCCTTTAAATTTATTAAAAGAAGAAAAAGGTATAAAAATCTGGGGTTTTTTTCATATGTGGGTGTTTGGTGTTTGTTCTTTTGGATTTTTTTTTTGTTCATTTGGAGATTCTCTGGAATATCTTTTTTCATCTGAAGTGTCTCAAAACCTCTGGTCTTGCTGCCTTCTGAAATCAGTCACCCAGAGGGAGATCCAGGCTTTTGGAAAGTCTGGTTTTCCTCAGCAGCCCTTATCTCCAATTCCCAAACTGAGGCACAGGCTCTGCAGTCACACAGATTGCAAGGAAAGGTGAAGCACTTTCTGATCCAGCGGAGAAACTCGTGGTGCAGATGTGCACATATTGTCTACTTTATTCCTGGGTATGCTCATAAAGGCTTTTTAACTAAGAGCTCACATGGGTGGAACTTGTCTGCTTTTAACAGCATTTTAGCAGGCTTAAGAAAATTAATTCAGTTTCACTCTTGGAAGTGAAGTGACAGATGGTAAAAGAGCAGGAGGGTTAGCAGGAAGAATATTGTGGGAGTCTGTACAGATATAAATACTTAGCTAATAAATTAGGTGGAGGTAATAATGCCTGTGAATATATGTGTATATATATGTAAAAACACTGCAAAACCTGGAAGTAAGCTTGTTGATATCTCTCTTCTTTTTAATAATGATTCCTAAATCTAGCAAAGCACTTTTTGAGAGTGTATTTGATGGAGGAATCACTGTGTTGCCATGGTGTTAGGCTTTCTTTTTCAGAGTGGAACCACACATTTAAAAAAGAAACCTTTACCTTGTTGCTATGCAAACACAACTTGGTGTTATTACATCCCCAGAAAGCAGAACAACAAGAAAGTCAATATTCTGATGAGATAAATGCTCCTGCTCTTTGCCCTTTCACTCAAATGCAGTGCTGCAGTAATACTTAAATCTGATGAATTCTCTGGAGGCCAGGCTGCAAAATCTCCAGCGTGCTTGTCATTTCTGTATAAAAATTGCCCACTAATATCCTACCCACGGCTCTATTCAGACCCAAACTCCAACCTTGTGATATAAAGGTCTGCTCCCCAGCAGCAAGATTTAGTGCAGGCTTGATAGGATTCTATTCCAAGTGATTGGGAAGTATCTCTTGCTAAAAAGGGATCAAAAGTACTTTTTAAGTTTTGTGTTTATGCCACTCTCTGCTACAGCTGCCTATTTAATCCTACAAGCAGTGATGTGGCTGCTGCCATATCCATCATCTCAGGCTTCCTCTTCCATCCACTGGAATGTGTGCAGTGCTAGGCAGCAGCTGGTTCTGTCCTGATTCCCTTTTTCCGCAGCCCAGTTCCGCTGAAAGATAAAAGATAAAGTTAGTGATAACAGTGATAACAGCTCAGGCAGCTTTTCCACTAGAAAGGTCCAAGAGATTCATAACCACGGAATCACCACAGAATTATTTGGGTTAGAAAGGATCCTAAAGATCATCTCATTCTAATGCCATGTCATGGGCAGAGACACTTTTCATGCTCCTAGGTTGCTCCAAGCCCTATCCAGTCTGGCCTTGGACGTTTCCAGGGATGGGGCAGCCACAGGTCGTCTGAAAAACCTTTGCCAGGACCCTAGTACCCTCACAGGGAAGAATTTACTCATAACATCTAATCTAAACTTGACTTCTTTCAGTTTAAAGCCATTCTCCATTGTCCTGTCGCTTCCCATTTTTTCCATAATTCTCTGTCTGTGTACTGGGGAGGTGAGTGGCTGTTCCAGCTCTTGGGATAGGAGATCACTGGCTGAAAAAGGACTGTTTAAGCAGATGTAATTGAACCCCATCCTCATTTGGACTCAGCTGCATTATTGCACCTTTAAGCTCACACAGATGAGAAAATTTTTTGCAGATTGGTTCAAATTCTTAATTATCAGAAATGTAGAATGGCAACAAACATGCAGTATCCATACAAAGAAATCAATTTAGCACAGATACAGGAAAACAGTTCCAAACATGATCACAGGACAGTGCTTCCAGCAACCTTTTGTAACCAGAACACAATGGAAACTGGAGCATTTCTTCCTTTTGTCCTTATAACATCAAGGGCTGTGTCATACTATGATTGTGGTAATCCAGCACTGTGCTACATCACAATGCGTCTGCCAGGGCAGCCTGTCACAAAACCTGCCACCAATTAGCCCAGACACTAATTGCATTTTTGCTCTTGCTTTGCACAGGGTCTATAACCAGGCCATGAAAAGAAACATCTCACCCTGGTGTAGGAGTTAAAGCAGTGAATGAGATTGGTTCCACAGCCAATCTCCTTTGATTTACTTCATTAACCAATGAACTAATTAGATTTCTTGCTCCTCAAAACACTTTCTGAGAGTCTTATTTTGGCAGTTACAAAGTCTGACATGAATTTTTCTGTGAATCTTTAACCCATTTAATAATGGATTAACATTGAAAGGACTGGAAAGAATAATTAGTGCTTAAATGAAAAGTATTTAGAAAAAACTAATCAGCTCTAAAACTTTAAAGCTTGTGTTCATCCAACTCTTATTTTTTTTTACCTGCAGGGTAAATGTTTCCACTTTGAGCTGTTTATTTCTTTTTCACATTCCTCTGAAGTGTCTGTTCAGACACATCATCAGGTTGTTGGGCTGCTTTTCTGAGTTTAAGTGGCAGCTGCTTTCCTAGAATAAAAAAATTGCAAAAAATTATAAATTGAACTTAAACCTCTGAACTTCTCGGTGTCTAGATCAACTCTCTTTTCAAACAGGCTGCATCTTGCCAGTCCTCAAATGAGCTACTCATTAAAATGGTACTTCCATGTACAGCATCCCAGGGACCATCCCTTCAGGTAATTTCATGCTAGGAAGATGTTCTTGGAGGTCATTGCTGTTGACAGCTCAGAAATTCTGAATTTGAGACAAGAGCTTCAATTTCTCCCAGCTGAAAGCAAGGGCAAGGCACAGCTTTGGTGTGTCTGGAAGGGCTCGTTCAGCCCCAGAGCCAAAACTCTGACTCGGGGAACTTTGTATTTACAGAGATTCAGAAGAGAGGCCTCAAAATGCAGACAGTGCCCTCCCATCCCAGCTGGGCACTGAGGGAATTCACTGCAGGATATGTGGTGGCATTTAACCCAAGACATTTTACTGTCTTGTCTTTCCCTGTTAGGACAATTATAGTGATCAATATGATCAAGCAGATGTCTTGGGGCAAATTGTGTCTCTATAACTGGCAAACCTTTCCAAAGACACCTCCTTCTAATCCAACCCCAACATGATCATCAGGCAAAGAGGCTTTTAGTCACATTGTTCCAGGTGGTATCTACTTCTTTGGTGAATACACAATATGCAACACTTTTTTTTCTCTTTTTTTTCTGTGCATGGAGAGTTTTGGAGCTACTTTTCCTGCCTGCATTTAAACTAAATTAACTGTTGGGAGATGATGAACACCAGAGCACAGCTGCTTTGGTGTATGCTATGCATTGCAGTCTGAGGAAGAGAAATAGCATTTGAATGCATTTTTACAGTCATCCATGTATTAATCTCTCTGATAATTTCTGCTCAATATTCTTGCAGCATTCTACAAGGGCCCTTCTCTTGCTTTTCTTCTCTTCTTACAAGCAGCCTGTCCTGAGCAATTTCCTTTCACTAGGAATGCAGAATGTTTTAAGTCTTGGATATCTTCCTAAACTGAAATAATCTATCCAGAGAGACTGTGGAATAAAATTTCTCTTTATCTATTTTTGATAAACAATTTAGAACTTTCATCTGGGCTGCCTGTAAATTCAAGATTTAATTTCATGGTCTGGGTTCCCCAAACTTACTGGAAGATGAACAATTATCACTGCTTTCTAAGTTCATTTCTTTCTTCAGGACAAGTTCTTTTGGGGGCTGTTTCTCTTGTGACATTCTCTCTGTTTGTCCTAAATCATCGATCTCATATTGGCTCTATGAAGTAGTAGGAGGGTTTAGGGTTAAGATCAGTAAAAGAAAACAAAAGTAAATGCTCTGACCCTCAGTTCCACCTCTGTGTCATTGCAAACAAACCTCCTTGAGCAGGTCCCAGCAGAATTTCTCTGCCAAGAAGAAACACCCCAATGCACAGAAAATCTCTAAGTATGGTGAATGGTGAATGGGCTCAGCAATTTCCTGAGCTTTTTTAAAAGCAATAATTAAATAAATGTAATTGTGATCAAATCAGATAAATCACAATCAGATAATCACTTTTGAAGTTCTTTTAGGTATTCCCTAAAAGTCACTTCAGTCAGGTTTTCCTCTAGAGATTTCTTTTGTGCCACACCAGCACTTCTAAAGATTGTAGCTGTTTCCATCAGGTAACGCTTTTTATTTTTTAATCACTTTCATCATCCAGTTGAACCCTGTTGGCCAGTGTAGAACAGAAATACCACCTAGCAATTAACAGTTTACCCTTTCTGTGGGAAGATTGGAGGAAAAAGATCCTGATATTCTTGAAACCAGTATTTCAGCAATGTGGGTAGCAAATACCTATCAGTGGTGATAACCCATTAATGGACAGAAGGAATTTTTACACTACTTGCATCTGATACCTGAAAGCTAAGATCACTGCAGTCGTGTTTTTAAAAATCCTCCAAACCTGTCATATCAGATCCTTTGCTCCAAGCAAAAGGACTCTCCACTCTGTCGCAGACATCTTTTATGAAAAGTCCTTTCTTTATGATTTTTCCTCCTGAGAAGCTGAGAGGCCTCAGGAACAAAATGTAAACATTGATTATCTGCTCCTGTGGAATGCAACAGGTGTATCTGTGATTGGCCCATGTTGGTTGTTTCTAATTAATGGCCAATCACAGCCCAGCTGGCTCGGACAGATAGCTCGAGCTACAAACCTTTGTTATCATTCTTTGCTATTCTATTCTCAGCTAGCCTTCTGATGAAATCCTTTCTTCTATTCTTTTAATATAGTTTTAATATAATATATATAATAATAAATCAAGCCTTCTGAAACGTGGAGTCAGATCCTTGTCTCTTCCCTCCACCTAAGACCCCTGTGAACACCGCCACACCACTCCTTGCAGCCATTTTCCTCTTTGTGATATTAAAAATAATTTTTCTTCCTGGAATGTGGAAGGGCATCACTGGATAAGCAGAGCTACATTTTGAGGAGCAGATTTTAGTACTGTGGCTCTATTTACACGACCCTGTGACCAGGCACAGAGGTTCCCAGTGCTGTGTGAGAATGCAATATCACAGGATTGCTGCTGCACATGGAGAGAGCTCCCATCCCCAGTCTGTTCTATCAGACACAGTGAACTCAAATGCCCCAGCTCTTCATCCTACTAAACCTTCCTTATGCTGGCTGCTCAGAGATCACATCAATCCTGCGTTTACTGTTGTCACACATGTAACCATCTGGCACCAGGACAAGTGCCAAAACATGACTTGCATATTTGCTGGATTGGGGGACAGACGTGTTTGACTGTGAGCTGAGCCAAATTTTTTGTGATATGCACAAATATTGTTTCTCCCCACAGCTTGGAGAACACAAGTTTTCACAGAGCTTGTTAACTCCAGTCCTCATCCCCTGCATTCTGCCCCTGCTCTGAGCTGTAGAAAGTCTTTATGTTTGGCAGGTCAGTAAAAACCAGAGCATCATCCTGTTTATTTTATAGCTAACTTCATTAGCAAGAAACAGCAAGGACTGAAATACAGGGCTGTAAAATCCCAGCTTAGGTTTGTAACGAAATGTTATTCAAGTAATTAGTCCACTTAAACTTTCTAATGCACTCTCTTGGTTTCCAAAGTGCTAAAATGCTTTTTAATGGCTTTTCCATGCTTTTTTCTTTGGTTTGGCATCCTGGCTTTCAGCATGAAAGAACAGGCCATATCTTAATATCTCTGCTCTTTGTGCCAGGATCTCAGATGGTACATGTTGACGTGACACCCATGGAGCCAGCTCAAATATGTCACTTTTCACCAGCTGAACCTTGCTGTGCTTTTCATTATCAAGTCTCAAAGAACTCAGATGTACTTCCAGTTCAGTCTTCATTTTTTGCCTAACAATAAGAAAAATAAAATCAACTACAGAGGTAGGTTCATAACTTTACAGTGAATTACTTTGCTCTGGTGCAGTTCCTCTTCTTGGGCTTGACAGATCTGAAACTAAGATCTCTTGGGGCTTCACCTGCAGAGCTGCCTCCAGCTCTGGGGTCCAGCACAGGAAGGATGTGGAGATGTTGGAATGAGATCAGAGGAGGCCACCAGGAGGATCAGAGGGATGGAAAAGCTCTGCTCTGAGGAAAGGCTGAGAGTATTGGGATTGTTCAGCCTGGAGAAGAGAAGGCGAGGGGTGACCTAATTGTGGCCTTCCAGGATGTGAAGAAGACCCTGTAAGAAAGATGGAGAGGGAATATTTACAAGTACATGCAGTGACAGGACTAGGGGGAATGGCTCCAAATTGAAAGACAGCAGGTTTAGATTAGATATTAAGATGAAATTGTTTACTCAGAGGGTGGTGAGGCCATGGAACAGGCTGTGCAGAGAAATTGTGGTGGCTCCATCTCTGGAAGGGCTCAAGGCCAGGCTGGATGGAGCTCTGAGCAATCTGATCTAGTGGAAGTTGTCCCTGCCCATGGCAGGGGATGGAACTGAAAGATCTTGAGGAATATTGGACTCAGACCATGTATGCTAAACATTCTGAGGACCTATTTCATATTAGAAACTGTAATTCTAGCTTTCTTCTGAGTTTGTCTGAGTTGTTAATGAGTTAAAGGATCACAAAATCACAGAATAATGAGGTTGGAAGAACCTCTAAGATCATGGAATAGAACCTATGCCCTAACACCTCAGCTAGACTATAGCCATGTCCAGTCTTTCTTTAAACACATCCAGAGATGGTGATTCTACCACCTCCCAGGGAAGAGCATTCCAGTACTTTGTTATTCTTTCCATGAAAAATTTTTTCCTAATATCCAACCTAGACCTTTCCTGATGTTGAATATGTTCTTTGACAATTTTTTCCCCTGATTTTCTTATGCTGTTTGCTTAAAACTGGACAGAAAACAATTTCCATTCTGTGGGGGAAGAGTGAAAAAAACAACAAAGCAAAGGCATTTCAAAACATTTTATTTTTAATCGGATTGAATCTCATGGCAATCGTATGCAAAGCTTGATAAGAAATGTTACTAGACAACTTTCCCAGAAAGAAAACTAATTAGATAAATGTTTTCTGTATCAGAAAAACACTTAAAAGTGTTAAAAGCAACCTTTGTTGACTTTGAAAAAGTATGTGTAACTTTTAGACAAAAATTTGTGAAAAGTTTGCATGGGATTCATGTCACTTAGCTTCATCAATGAGGACAATAAGTCTCTAAGCTAAACTGAATTCTCCTTCCAGAACACGATGTTATCACTGCCATCATGCTGGTTTGGAGACTTAAGCAAGACAGAGTTTGTAAGGAGAGGTAATTTTTTTTTTTTATTTTATACAGTTGGAAAAACCTAAACACCTCGTTCAGTTGCTCACTTCAGATCTGACACTGAAGATGGAGAAGCAAATGCACTTCTAGTGGGTGATTCATGCCTCCTTAAGATAGATTGGGTGATTCACCCTCTGTAGGTGCCTATTCATCTCTATTGACCAGAGAGGGATTCTGGCTGACAAGGAACAGTAAACACCTAACTTTGAGACAGAAAGAAAAATAGAATAGATGATATGGGCTCCACCTTGCAGTTGTAAGGGTTTCTCATATGAACTTTATTCTTCCTTCCATTTTTTGCATTGATTCATGTGCAAGTTCTGAGTATAATTACAATTCTTATTTTTTAGATACTAACAACCCATACATTGTCCTGTGAAGACCAGTCAGAAACATTTTGGTGCTCAGAATTACTAAATTATCTATCCCCAGGAAGGCATTTTTGCTCTCTAAATAATTCAGAGCACTCCTGGCAACCAGATCTAGGAAACTTCAGGGATTACAATATCTCACATTAATAACTGGTTGATTTTAGTTGATGATGAAATAACAATGTAGTATTGGTATGGAATGTTGTAGAAAAAACAATCTCCAGCAGCTGCTGAATGTGTTCTCTTTGTCTCTCTGAAGTTCTCAATACATTATCTCATATTTTCCATATGACATAAGCATACAGATACCTTTTCTATTTTGGTCTCCCACTGTGATTAACAGTGAATTTTAACAATAACCAGTGTAATTAAAAGTCAATACTTGCTGGAGACCATTTCTAAATTGTTCTGGTAAAGGACAAGTGTTCATAAAGGGTAAATAAATACATCAGTGTGCATGAAATGCCAATCTCACTGCAGACTTCTGTGTGTGAGGAAGGACCACCCAAGACTGAGTGACAAAGTGGGATGTATTGTCAGAAATAGTATCAGTTGTTCATTTAGTTGGGCTAGAGACAGAAATTGATCAATTTTCTCTCTCTGGTGGTGTTGGGCCTTCTGCAAAGAGGAAGGTCAAGAGGAAGAGCCCTCCAGCAAGGCCGAGAAAGAGCAACGCAACTCTGAAAAGAGACCAAAAACATCTGCCCGGCACGTTCCCCACAGGCATCTTTAACAAACCAGAGTCCAGAGGCAGACCAGGCTGAATTGACTCAGGAGAGACTGGATATCGAAATACAGTCCTTGAAATCTGGACATTTCCATCTTACCTCTATTATATTATGAGGATTTTTCCCCTGATACCTGTGATCATTTCTGCCCCTGGCTGGTGAGTGAACACTAACAGCAACATCCTCTGAAGTCCCAGCAGTTCTTTTACAAGATGCTAGGTGGGTAATTGCCTTGGGTCCCTTCCAGGTGTCTTTGCCTTCTCTGGACATGCACAACAGAGACAAAGACAGCAGCCTGGGGAGATGACATCCCTCTGGATGAGACTGAAGACTGGATTGCATTTGCATAGATGCCACTGGAGGGGAGAGAGGCCAAAGCAGAGCAGCCAGAGTTCTGTTTCTCCTCATCTCTCATGAAAGTCAAGTATCTCCACTCTTCCAAGCACGCTTCCTGGTGTGCATTCCCTCCAGCTGATGAGGTTCATCCACCCTGACTAATGGACCTGCTGAGAGAGGCCAAATGCTGCAGAGCATTATGTGGCTCACTGGAGAGCCAGGACTGGCATGCTCTGCCCATCCTGGACCCATTTGTAATTTGCTTAATACTGTGAATGCTGTGGATAACTGCCAGGTGATTGCTAGAGGCGCACATATATTAGAGGCTGGCGAGGGTAAGGATGAGAAATTTGTGAAAATTCAGTTAGTTTTTGTCTAATATTCTTTATAATTATAGAATTTACTACGAGGTACCCTGATAATTGTTTTTATTTTTTTTCACATTTTCCCACCCTTTCAAGCAAGCTATTAAACTCTGAAATGGCTGAATTTTGCTTCTTGTGTGAATTTCCATAAAGTTTAGACTGTGTGCTTTGCCAGGTGTTGCAGAGGCAAGCAAATCTCCAGGGAAGTTATGCAAATGGTGTGATGCAGAGCGTGGCTGGGAGCACACGACTGTGTGGATACAGCTCTGGCCATGGACTCAGCAGGGTATTAGTGCTAACCTTGATTTCTCTCTGCTTTGTGATTATTGGCACATCACTCCAGGCTGTCCTCGCTACCCAAGGCAGTTGATTGAAAAGTATATATTTGTCTAAGCTGTCTCTACTGTCTTCATTTTATTTTCACAGAATTCACAGAATGACTAAGGTGGAAGAGACCTTCAAGATCATCGAGTCCAACCCATGCCACACCTCAAATAAACCATGGCACTGAGTGCCACATCCAGTCTGTTTTTAAACACATCCAGGGATGGTGACTCCACCACCTCCCCAGGCAGACCATTCCAGAACTTTATCACTCTTTCCATAAAATACTTTTTCCTAATATCCAACCTACATTTCCCTTGGTGTAGCTTGAGACTGTTTTCTAGTTCTGTCAGAACCTGGTGAAAGAGACCAACCCCCATTTGGCTACAACCACCTTTCAGGGAGTTGTAGAGAGTTATAATGTCACCCCTGAGTCTCCTTTTCTCCCAGGTAAACACCCCCAACTCCCTCAGTGGTTCCTCTCAGGGTTTGTGTTCCCAGCCCCTCTCCAGCCTTGTTGCCCCCTCTGGACATGCTCGAGCATCCCAAGGTCCTTCCCAAACTGAGGGGCCAGAGCTGGACACAGCACTCAGGGTGTGCCCTCACCAGTGCCCAGAGAAGGGGCAGAATGAACTCCCTGTTCCTGTGGCCACACCATTCCTGATCCAGGCCAGGAGCTTTGGCCTTTTTGGCCACCTGGGCACACTGCTGGCTCATGTCCAGCCTGATGTCCATCAGTGCCCCCAGGTCCCTTTCTGCCTAGGCACTGTCCAGTCACACCATCCCCAGCCTATGCAGGGGGTTATTGTGGCCAAATCCTCTTTTATTCAGTAGTTTCTTGCCTTTTCCCCTTTTGAGTACCCATATTATTAAACACTCCCCTCCTACCACCACCCAAATTTTCTGCACTCCCCACAGGCACTCTATCCATCCTCTTTCTCCTGCAAAGGCCATATGAGTGACCATGGCCTACTTGTGCCTACTCCTTTAGGCCTCATCCTAAAAATCAGGGACAGGATTAATCGATTTGTTCCACTCATGACCTTCTTTTCCACAGATTTCAGCCTTTTCAGGCTAGGAGCCCTCTTTACTGTGTATAGTTACCAAGCCTTGCATAGATTAAATTCTTTTATGTAAGTGAAAAGTCTTATAAGATATCTCATCTCAAGCTTCATGTAGATAAAATTAGAGAGTTTGAGAGCTGGATCCTTTGCTGAAGAAATTTAACCTTTCTCCTGCTACACCCATTTATCCTTTTTTTATTTACTCAACACTATCAAAACTCCCACTTTCTCTGTGAAGACTATGGGAATATATGGCAAGTGATGAAAAAAAAAAAATTAGATAAGCGGGAAAAAATTAAGAAAATCAAGCCTTCTGGGTTTTGTGTCGTCCAGATTAACTTTCAGTTTTGAATAAATCCATGAAAAATCAATATCTACAATCAAGTTAGCAAGGACCAGTCTTAAATTCTCTCTGGCTTCTTTCAGAAACTCCGCAAAACTCTGCATTTCAGTTCATATCTGGACAGAAAGTCCAGATCTCATGGACAACTGCAGAATCCTGCCTTACAGATGTGCTTCTCAGTGTTCATTAAAGCTGAGGGCAAAGCCTCCACCTGTGGACAAATTCAGATTGCCAGAATTCACTGATCTGCCCTTTATTCCTCCATCATCCCAATGAGGACACTGCTCAAATGTGTTTTGGGTCCAGGGAAGTGCAAACCCCATTCATGGCTTTGATCCTGAACATCAAAGTCCTCCAGAGGATCAGCCCCTGCCAGCTGAGGACTTGTTTCCTGTAGCTCCTGTGTTTGACAGAGACATCATTTGTGTTGGATGGGGAAAATGTTGATAAAACACTGATAATTTAGTTGTTGTTGCGTTTGCCCTCAATCAAGGACTGTTCAGTTTCTTGTGTCCTGAATAGGGAGCTACAAAGAAGAAGGTCCAGGACAGCTGACCTGAGATGGCCAAAGGGATGTTCCACACCACACAACACCACTCCCAGTAGATAAAGTGTGGAGGAGCTGGCCTAAAGGGGTCAATTGTTGCTTGGGATGGTGAGTAATTGTACTGTCCATCATATTTTTTTTTAATTGAATTTTATTTTTATAGCTTTGTTTGATATCTCCCTTCATCATTATTATTATGAATTATCATAATTTTTACTCCAATTATTAAACTGCTCTTTTCTCAACCCACGGGTTTTACCTTTTTCTGATTCTCCTTCCCCATCCCACCCAAACAGGACTGAGGGAGGGAATGAGCAGCTGCTGGTGCTTAGTTGTGATCTGGAGTTAAACCTTGGTACCACAGAGGGGAAAAAAAACAACATAAAGACCCCATCCTAATATTTTATGAACACTTGAGCACCAGTTTGAAAAACACAGAGATAAGGCAAATAAATGGTTAAATGCAATGGTTAAATGTATGCTATGCAGAGTTTTGCCTGCTCTTATGGATACTTGCCTGTTCCAGGGAATATTGATTTTTGACCCAGCCAGACCATCCCTTGACACTTGGCCTTTCTTGCCACAGGGATCTGGAAGAAAGAGATGATCCTTAAAATCAGAAGGAGCGCAGGGTTGAAATGGCTGTTTGAAAGGCAGAGAATGAGAGAGCCTTGAACAAACACTGACCCTGACTTACAGAGACACAAGTTGCTACAAATTTTTCAATGTCCCAGGACCCAGCTCAGACAGAGGCTCAGTGACCCTGATGTCATGATTTGAGTGCACTGCACATTATCAGGGAGGTTTTCTGCTCCTTTGATTTGGCCCTCAGGCATGACAAGCAAGAGAAAGAAAATTATTTTATTTAGAGACATCTGTTTTGAGATATTAACTAGTAAATAATGCATAAGTTGGGATGATGCTTTGGCACCACAGGGCTGTGTAGCTGATTAAAACAAATAAGAGAACCATGTAGTAATACTGAATTTTACACTTGGTCCATTTCTTGCTGGATAGAGCTAAATAAGTCTGGGAGACTATAAGCAGAGGGGAAACAGAATTTTGTTTGGGGTTTTTTTGTTTGTTTCCTTGTTTCCCCAAGGTTAGCATTTCCCTAAAGCAGTGCATGGTCATTCCCACCAAGCAATGTGAAGGTCGTGCTCTGTCTGGTCAGGAGGGAATCAGACCATGGTGTGGCTAATGGAAAACAACCCTTGGCTCAACCATCCTTCACTCCCTTCCTCCTCTGCAGCTCAGTCATTTCTAAGTGGCTTCAGATACCAGCAAGAATTCCACGAAAACCTCCTCTGATTTTGGATTACGTGGAATTTCTGTGCTATAGCTGGTGGAAGTTCAACCTTATCATTAACTCAGCTATTCATCCACTGGGAAAGAGGAAAAGGTGGGAGACAGCTGGAAGAAACACCTCCACCTTTCTCTAGCCAAAATGCAAGTCAACATTTCTTTTATTCCATTTGTTTTGTGCAGGAATAAACTCACTCTCTTTGCAGGAATTAACTTTTCATCTCTTATCTCCTGCCTCGGCAGTGGGGGTTGGACTAAAGGATCTCCAGGGATCCCTTCCAACCACAAAAATTCCGTGATTCTGTGATCTGTGTTGAGGTCACCAATTGGGCCAAATGGACATAGAGTTTAATTTTGGATCAGCTTTCCTAGTCAGAAAGATTGGAAACTCCACCATGTTCCCTTAAGAATTTGGAATTGAATGAAAATCTGGGGGAATTGTTGAGTAGAGCTACAATGTTGTGTAGAACCCAGATTTGGTTGTTTCCATGCATTTTAAAGATGTTTTGCAAAGTTGCTGAAGTGAGCATGTCCCAAAATGTGGCTTCCATAAAGATTTTATCTTTTGTCTCTCTGAGGAACACATGAACATCTAATAATGGGACAGGTTGAGCTTTTCTTCCCGGAACTCAAGGAGAGAGAGCTCAAGGAGAGAGCAAAGGGGGGTCAGCAAAGCAAGACCAGGAACTGATTTCTAAACCAAATGGACAAAGTTGGCTTCTCCAGGGCACATCAAAGGCACAGGCAGGACAGAGAATGGATGAAGCTCCAATATTCACACTCCTCATTGTATCTGAGGGAGGCCCTGATGTGTGTTTTGCACAGGCTTTACTGGGTATTAATAATTATTGATTTATAAGGAGAAATTCTTTGCCGTGAGGGTGATGAAGCACGAGAATAATTTGCCCAGAGAAATGTTGGATGCTCCATCCCTGGAAGTGTTCAAGGCAGGTTGGATGAGGCTTTCAACAAAATGGTCTGGTGGAAGGTGTCTCTTCCCATGGAAGGCAGTTGGGATTAGATCATCTTTAAGGTAAACCATACCATGATTCTGTGATTCTGTGTTTTCATCATTCTGTGATAGGACAGAGTAGAAATATTAGCAAGTTCATTAGCTGAACATTTTATGTCAGAAGTTCATCTTGATCCAGCAGAAAATTTGATTATTGATTATGATGGTGGAAGCTGGGAAATTTTCTTTTCAACCATTGTTCAATGGTGTTTCTCAGCTCAGAGACATTGTCTAAATCTTATCTGAAAGGATTTCATTCAGGTGTACATAAATTCATAGAGGTTGTCATGACAGAAAAAGCTATTCAAATCCCCAACATTTCTAAAATAGGCACAGTGTCCCACCCCAGAATATTCAGTTAAACATCTAGAGGCAGGTTTAAGGTCACAGTGAAAAGGAAGAACATCACAAGTTCTTAACTCCAGTGAGACACCGATGTCATGCTAAATGTTATTTATTTGAGATTTTTATCCTGTATTTGTAAATAGTTGCCTTTCACTACATTATATCAATGTTTATAAAATCTGATGGGCTTTAAAACATGCAAAAAAGGATTAAATTAATTTAGCAGAGATCTGAAGAGTATTTAGCATTTTGTACAGACTTAATATATCCCCCTGTGTTTAGCATCTCTCATCCAATACCAATGAAGTTTCTACTAGAATTAGTAAATCTCTTTCATTTACTTACTTAGAAGAAAATATTTAATAGATGCTACAGGAATTTTGCAAATTGCTCTAGTTCTGGTTCTGATTAATAGGAAACCATGTCAAATGTATAAATAATTTAAAGTCTTAAATTAGTGCTCTTTCATACTTTAATCTTGGGAATAGATGTAGACTCAGAATATTTCATTATAACTGTTTTAGTCATACTTATTTCTCAATTGAGCTTCATATTAAGGTGAAATAGAAGCATATTTAGGATGGAGATAAGAGTTTCATTGTCATTATCTCTAAAGGACAAAATTGTGCCAGTCTGTAAAAGTATTTAGTCAATCTCAAGTTGCCTTGATTAAACAAAAGTCTGTCAAATTATTTTAGGTTTAAACACCTAAAATCAGAGGAGGAGGAAAACAATCTATTAAACTTAGTGTGAAGTCTTAGTGTGAAGTGGAATATCTCCTAACTCTGACTGATGGGTGACCAGTTAGCCATTTTCTGTAATGAAAATTAAGTTACAATTTAAATTAAGAGCTTGTTCCTTTGGAGCTTGATTTGTCTTTAAGGTTAACTGAAATATTTTTAGAATTTTTTAATAACAGCTACTTCTTGTCTTGGTGGTGCTTGAGGGCATTTTCTTGAGTCATTTATTGCAATCATATTGATGGTGTGGGCAACATTTACTGAACTTTAGTTGAGAGGTAAGAAATTTCATCAGAGGCATCTGATTCAAGACCACCCCAGACCTAAACAGACTCAGAATATTTATCACACATCAACTTTTTCACTAAAACAAAACTAGGAACTGCAGGAGAAATATTCACCGCATAAAAGCTGCAACTGTAAATTGGCACATAATTATCCTCTTGTTGGAAGTCTCAGCACAAAGGTGAAATCCTAATTGTAGAAATGGTACTGAATTTTTTGTCCACTTTGTCCACAACAGGCTCAGACATTTTGGTGGGGCATAAATGGGAGGTTTGATTGCTGTTGCACAAAGCCAGTTATTGTGAGGATATTTTTTTACATTTTCTCCTCAGGATCTCCACTTTTCTTCCAGGACCACAGAAGGAGAAACTTATTTGAGATCAATTATAAGGCCAGGTAAATCCTTATTTACTGAAGATATCTGGTAGTTTTTAACTTCTCTGGAAAAACACACCAACAGGATCTGCTGGTTCCCTTCCTGGTGAGCTGTCTGGTGCTGTCTGATGCGACAGTGTTCACAGGGGCTCTTGGATGAGGGAAGAGACAAAAATGTTGACTCCATGTTCAGAAGGCTTGATTTATTATTTTATTTTATATATATATATATATATATATTACATTATAACTATACTAAAAAGAAATAGAAGGAAAAGGTTCATCTCAGAAGGCTAAGCTAAGAGTAGAATAGAAAATAATGATAACAAAAGGCAGGTCTCTCGGACTCCGTCCAAGATAGCTTGGCCTTGATTGGCCATTAATTATAAACATCCAAGATGGGCCAAGAAAAAATCCACCTGTTGCATTCCACAGCAGCAGATAACCATTGTTTACATTTTGTTTCTGAGGCCTCAGCTTCTCAGA
>JAXCLO010000114.1:149558279-149588404 GCA_035583995.1 Arremon aurantiirostris
CAGATGCACCTGTTGCATTCCACAGCAGCAGACAATCATTGTTTACATTTTGTTCCTGAGGCCTCTCAGCTTCTCAGGAGGAAAAATCCTAAGGAAAGGATTTTCCAGAAAAGATGTCTGCAACAGAATCACATCCTTTCTTTCTGGTACTGGTTCACACCAAGGGGATTTGGAATTCTAATATATTCTCCAAAGTATTTCCACCCTGATCTTAGGAAACTTGCTCCATTTTAAACCAACCAACAGAAGAAATGGTCAAAGCTGACTGACAGACCCAGCAGATGACTACAGCATGCACTCTTGACTTTGATAAAGAATCACAGCTACCTCTTCCCACTCTGCAGCAGTTTGATCAGGGGTTCTGCAGGGAGAGGAACATTTCTCTGAGCTGATCACACAACAAATAAAATTTGACTGCCCAGGATACACCCTAGAAATGCTTTTGCTCTCTCTGTCTCCTTGCAGTTGACTCCTGTGGCAAAGGGGAGGGTGCATATCATAAACACAGTGCCCTGGATTTAAGCCCTCCACCAACAATTCTATTCCTTTAGAAGGGAAAATAATAGCCTTGCCGCTGTCAAACACATGTATTTTAAACCAGTCACATAGAAATAAATCTCATTTTATCAATCCTGGAGTCTTCTCCTGTGCCACTTAATCATGGCCCTGTGGCAGCTCTGCCAGCACAAAGGCTGCAGAGCTGGGCCCAGGGATGGCAGGCACAGGTTGGTGCTGTCTATTATTCATTTTTAGGCAGTCAGTAAATTACAGAGGAGAGATAGGAGCCCCATTTTATAATGCAATAACAGCCTGGATTTTAGCACAGAACAAGTCACTTTGTCTGGATTTCAGGCAATAAATCAAGGCCCAGTTGTTCAGCTATTATTTATAGTATTTTATGGATATTGCCTAATAATTCAAAACTGTGATTAATGCAACCCACTCCAGAAGCTCCACATTGTGCCAAAGCAAATTATCAAGGTTCTGTTTGAGCAGGGAAACATGACATAGGAGGCATATCCATACCCCATTTCTGCTTCCTAAGGTAATAATCAATCCTAAATATCCAAGTCTCCTTGCATGTTTCTTCTTCAAAGGGTACTCCTTCCAATAGTCCTAAAAAAATGTGAATTCTCATGAAGACACTGGTCAGGCACCTACTGAATATTTGGCTTTAGAAGTTAATTTTATTTGACTTGGAAGTTATTTCTGCTTTGAGGGAGTAACTAATTCTGTTGCTTCCAGTGGCACACAAGAGGTGTGCATCTTTTCCTCAGCCTTCCTCAAATATGTTTGCAAGTGTCATAATTCCAGTTATTCTTTTTCTAGCAGAACTTTCAGTTCTGGAGAGAAGTGTAAAATTTATTCCAAGTCCCAAACACACATATGCACAGGGTGATAAAAATCTTGTAGAAATCATGGGCAATCAGTCTTGCTGCAGATGACAGCAATACCTGGATGAGAATATCCTTGGATGATAGAAGAACTACCCTTTATTTACTACTTGAAACCTGCAGATCTAGGATAAATTTTAGCAAACTTGTACCTGGTCTGTCTTCTGTCAAAATGTTTAGAGATTTCTGCTTGGATATGTTTTATACTCAGTACCCATTTGACCTCTGAATTAAATATTTTTGTTTTCACTTCCCAGTTCACCTCAAAATGTCTTCACTGCTCAGATATGCACAGATTTTTATCTGCATGAAATATTACTTTAAAGACACTTTCCATAGCCACTACACTTACTATTTTTTAGTGAATACTTCTAAGAGGGAGTGCTCTCAG
Organism: Arremon aurantiirostris; assembly: GCA_035583995.1. Classification (NCBI taxonomy): domain Eukaryota; kingdom Metazoa; phylum Chordata; class Aves; order Passeriformes; family Passerellidae; genus Arremon; species Arremon aurantiirostris. Next base: position 149,560,065 of record JAXCLO010000114.1, read on the forward strand.
TGTTAAGGCTTGTGCATTGACTGAAAATGCAATAATTACAGCCAGTAAGTAATTCCTTTCCCTTCCCCCTGTTCTTCCTCTCTCCTGATTCATAAATCAGAATAGACAATTTCTTGATTTAAAAATTTCCCATGTAAAAGAACCATTATTTTAATTCAGTGTTTTTATGGCCCCTACACGGTGCTGGAAAAGTGGAGGAGAACCCAAATGGAAAAATAAGGAGTTCAAGCACATCCTGATGCATAAGTCTACCTCATTACCAGGAAGTACCACTTCAAACAGGTAACTTGAACAATTTGAAAATTTCCCATTATTTTTCTCCCTGTTTTGGTGAATTTCTAAGCAAAGCAGTCTCAATGCACTGTTCTGCAGCAGGGATTGTGATCCCTCCTTGGCCACTGCAGGAGGAAATCAGCTGCTGGAAAACAATTTCCCTCTGGTAGTTTGGGACATCCTGGAGAATAAACTGCCAGGATAGAGGGTGTTCAGAGAGGCTCCAGAAAATCCTGGTTTTTGAGGAATTGCAGTCACTCTCTATTTAAGGTAAATAAATAAACAAGACATTCCTACTTTGAGTGCATGATATAGTTTTATTCAGAAATTTAGCCAAAATTAACCAGAACTTGATCAAGTATCTGTCTCACATGATACTCACTTCAGTTTCTGAAATATTATAGAAGGGGGTTAAAAACATAGGATTTTTCTCTGTGAGTTATAGATATGTATAGATATGTATATCTATATCTATATCTATACATAGATATAAATATGTATATATTTTAGATTCTTTATAATTATGTATATATTATATATAAAAATCTATGTATTGCATATAAGTATTCATACACGTTACGTAACATTGTTATATTCTAAATGGACATGTGATAGAATTATGTATAATACATTATACAAACATATTTAAGAGTATTTATATTATAGATACGTATTTTTAAAGAATCATAGCTTATTTTTATTAGCTTATTGCCTATTAGAAGCTTTTCCCTCGGAGCATTTTTCATTTTTGTTTATTTAGGTAGATATGAAAATAAATATTATTATTCCTGATGTTAAATTCCTGCCTGCATTTTTCCTCTAATCAGGCTAAACACAATCATGAGTGCAGGGACCCCATGGCACCAAAGCTTGCAAAGAGAATAGAAGCCTTTAGCAAGAGTAATTACAGTTGTTCCACATTTCCCAGCTAATGGCTTAATTGAGTGTCTGGAACATGTGATGCTTACAGGAAAAATCATCATTCTTACAACTGACTTTTCCATCCAACTCTTTCTCTCATTCTGTGTGTCCTCCTGGGCACAGAAGTGGAAGTCACTGTTTTTGTCTTGCAGAATTCTGTGCCACGTTTAAGCAACAGCTGCAGGTTCTGTTTCTGTTGGAACTGTGCACCAGTTATTAGGATTGCGGCATTCTTAAAATTACAGAAATGAAATAGAATCACTGATCTGCCTTTACTTACAGCATAGAAGAATTCTGGTGTGAGAGGGGATTGGCATTTTCCCCTAATTTCATATACATGGGGCCCATGGTTTCTTTTGAGCAAGTTTGAGCTGCAGTAGCAGGAGTTTGCCTTCCTCTGAACACTTAAACTATCTGTAGATAACAGATAAATGTCCCAGAAAAGACAATTTTTCATCACAGATACTTTCATTGACTCCCAAGAAGATTTAGGCATTCAAATCAGTCCTTTTCTCAGTTTTAAAATTTTCTTCATTTTCTATCTCTTGTTTTGCTTTCACCATCCATTCAGTTAAAAGAGAAAGTGAATAACAGGAGTTTGAAATTTTCTGATAGAAAAATTTTCCATTTGAAAATGTCAACACAACAGAATGTATATGGAACTGTAACCACTATAGCTATTTTTTAGAGGTTATTACCTACATGCTTTGTAACAGGATTTTTGCTTTGACTATAATAGAGGTGCCTTGGGCCCTGACCTAATATTAACCAGCCAAGCCTGTTTTTCCTTGTGGATTGGAGCAGATGACCTCACGAGATTTCTGTAACCTGAGTTAATATAGATATATCCAAGTTTTATGCTACTGTAATAGGAAAGCAGTTAAAATATTGGAAGGGTTTTCTCTGGAGTCATAGGATTTTGATTTTCCAACAGATTACTTTCTTGAAACTAAATTTGAAAATGCCCTAATCCTTGTGGTACTCAAAATCCATATTGAATAGGTTTCATAGACAAAGCTAGTGCTCTTTTATTCTTTCTGGGTATTATTCCTGGCATAAATAGACAGATGTCATTTAGCATTAAAGGATTTAGGGTATGGTTTATCATGACCTTTGAGAACATTCACAAGGAGAAAACACAGAATGTTATATTACATTTTAACCTAACAGAAAGCACCAAAAGTCAGTGCACTGAATGGACACCAACAACAAGAAAATTGAAGCTGTACCAGGTAAATGGAACCAAAATGTATGACAGTGGTATTCAACAATATTCATAACTTCCACAGGCTGTGGATTTCAGCCACATTCTGTGCCCTTAAACACAGATCATATATATTTCTGTTTAAAAATACATCTTCCACCTTAAACCCATACTGGTGGGTTATACTCATGAACTATAATATTTCATTTTTTATGTATAATATATTTTGCTGTATGATGCACCACAGTGTGGCTACTTATGATTATGATCTCTGTTACCTCCACAAAGTGCTTTCTCCTTGAGACATAAACACCTACTTGCTCAAATACATGGCCACCATTCATCTACCTGAAAAAAAGTTCATGCAAAAAGAACACTTTGGGGTTTTTTTTGAGCTATTTCTCCCACAACAACTTCTCTCTTTTTATAGCCTTTCTTCTGCTCCAAGTTATTATTATTCTCATACCGTGTTGTATTTCACACCACATCGTGTTTATTGGCAGCAATGTGTAATGTCCCAGGCAGCACAGGAATCCACAATTTACTGACTCCCTTTCCCTCCAGTGAGCATTAAAAGATGTCCCAGTTCATCTCATGAAGTTCCTGGGTGGATTTTGGGCTGACCTGAGTGGCACCTTGTCCTGTGGATTACCTGAGGTTCAGGGTAAAGTGCCAAATTGAACTCATCCAAAACTCTCTGGTCGTTTCTGGTACTTTTAATTTATGTGTGCCCTGCACAGATTGTGTCCACACTTGAGAAGAACTCTGACTTTAATCCTGAGCACCATCCTCGAGCTATCAGGTCGGTTGCCTATTTATATAAATTCTCAGGCAGCCCCTGCAATCAGAATCCCCCGGGGACTCTGATGATGCTTTCAACCTTCTGATTTTGCAAGTGGCTTTCCCCAGGACCACTTGGTGGAAATGGATTCAGAAAGGCTGGTGTGTCTTGGGTAATTTAGGGACTGGTGAGCCTGTCTCAGTGATAGGGAAATACAAATGCATCTCCTGTCCCCAGAAGCTGTCAAGGTCAGAATTCAGTCCAGGTGAGCAGACAGTGACTGTATGCCCAGAGCAGAGCCGAAGCATCTCCTGGACTCTATTTGTTCTATCATAACTTATTACAAAAGAGCCATGAAGGTGATTAGAGGGATGGAACACTTGTTATATGAGGAGAGGCTGTGAGAATTGGGATTTTTCATCCCAGAGAAGAAAAGTGTTCAAGGCCAGGTTGGGCAGGGCTTTAGGCAACCTGGTCTGGTATAAGGTGTTCCTGCTCACAGCAAGGAAGTGAAATGAAATGACCTTTTCAGTCCCTTCCAGCCCAAACCATTCTATAATTCCATGAATCCACACCCTTGAGGGCAAGACTGGAAGCTCAACAGGACAGCACAGGACATCAATGCATTCCACAGGAGAAAAAAATTCCTCTGCCAAATGCAGGCATCTCCCGTGAGATAAGATAAATTGCACCTACAATTTGACGATTTCACAACTCTTTCTCCTTAACTCTAAAAAGGAGCACATAGAAACTTGTTTAAAAATGATGCTCAACAGAGAAAACACCCACGTTAAACCCTACCTTGGAGCTCTCCTTGCAGGCAGTGTGGAGAGACCGACACCTTGCCTGGGACTGGAACACGCTGCCATCTGGAAGTGCTAATCTTTCTCTGCATTGCCTGCAGAGACAGCCTGGAAACTTTCTTAGACTTTGTCCATGGTTCTAAATTAGACAAGTTAGACTTCACTAGAAAAAATACTCTTTTTTTAGTATGAGCTCTCCCATTCTGAATCTATTAGAAGGATCCATGTCCTTAAGGTAGATCAAATCCTAGTAACAAGGGTAATGCACTTGACCAGACAGATGAATTTTAACATGCTAAATGTATCTGTAATTTAAGAAGATATTTAATGTTTTTCTTTCCTAAATAAATGTCTTTAAAACTTAGTTGTAGTTCTTTGCATCATTTAGATTGAGAATATTGTTAAACACCTAGATATGTGTATTAAAAGTATCAAAACTCAGTTCTGATCAAAGGGGCATCACTTGAAATAGGGGATTTTCTGAACAATTTAAAAAGTCCTGAACATTTTGTGTCAAAGTGTGAATATTGATTGCCATAACTGTTAGGTGTTGGGGTTACTATAGAGGTTTGTGTGCACAGCTGAACTACCTTGTCCAAAGAGCAGGTAAACCTGGAGAAAAGTGGTAATGTTAATTTAGGAGAATGTTGAATGATCTAAAATTGACTCCTTTTAGCTGTTACGCCGACAAATATTTATCCTTAAGCACAGGACTGTGAAGGAGTAATGAAAAACCAACCAAAAAAATTACATATGTCTTGGAGAAACTTCCTTCTGTCCTTCTATTTCATGCTGTCTTCATCATGAGTTCTTCCCCTGGTAAAGGTGAAGTAATACTATTTTTATTGGGTTCATGGTGTTGTCCAGCCTAAATTTGCTTTTTTTTGGTGGTAATACCCAAAACTGTGGGATTTTCAGCTATTTTTGAGTTCTATTCACATAGAACTTAGAATATAGATTTTACAAACTGCACAAAGAGATGGTCTCTGGAAGTCTAAGAATCACTAACATTTTATGCAAAATGTCCAAGGCCAGGCTGGATGGGGCTTGGGGCAACCTAGGATAGGGAAAGGTGTCCCTACCCAGAGCAGGGGGGTAGGAATGATTTTTAAGGGTCCCTTCCAACTCAAACTATCCTGTGATTTTATGATAATTGTATGAATTCAGCTTGATTCTTTATATCTCTGACAGTAAAACATTTGTACTCTGTTTACATGTATTGCTATAAAATTATCTGTATATATAGGGTAAGACTATCCCATATTTTTCTTAAGCTTTGATAAGCAGATTATATTGACAGTACCTCATTCAATGAAATACACAGCTCAGATATGCATTGAATAAAAAACGTACTTGATCAGTTCTAAATTTTATAGCTTTCAGTCTTCTGAAAATTTTCCTGTCACATATGGTGAAGTAAGAAAAATAAACTACCGCTGTCTGCCGTCTGCATAATGTTCACAAGCATATTTCATCACTTTTTCCTCTCATATTTGTCATATTTTAGAGTAAAATAAGGATTAGGGCATGTTTCTCAGTCTTTCATGTGAATTCTGCTCTGTTCTTGCACTTCTCTGTCCACTGATCTCTGTACCATAAATATCTCTGCTCCAGAGTGGAGCTGCTGACTGCACTGCTCTCTTGTGCTTGAGTGGAATTTATGTTTCTTCCCCACACTTGAATGGAAGGGAGGGAAACACAAAGGGAATTCCCATCTCCTCCTTGATGGTCGCTGTACATCTTCGCATAACTTCATTCATTAAACAATAATTTTTTTTTCAAGTACAATTGCTTATTTTCCCAATACTTGACGCCAATGTTGGTAATAAGGATGCTCATTATTAGTCAAAGAGTGATTTTTTGGGGGGCTATAGTGATCTGCATTCAGTTAAAGAACCCTGACATCAAAAGACAAAGGGCAAAAAGAAGCATGATCATAATCCAGTTTAGATAACATGATTCAGACCAGTTAATCTTGGAATCTGGCAACTGGAAATGTGATGTTGCACCATCAGAGGCTGGTGGGGTATTGCCCTTTACTATGCACAGACAGAAAGGGTTGAATTATTTGTCAAATACAAGTGTGAGAAACATTTTTCTGTGGAGAACACGATAGAGATCATGGATAAATTTCCTTGTAGTTTCACAGAGATCTGAGCACATATCCTTTCAGTAACATGTAGATTTAATCCAGAATTTCTATTTTCTGCAACCTCCTTTGCAGGCACTGGATGGCTCCTGTCACACACTAACTTCTCCCTTCTGGTTTTGGTTTGGTAGAAAAAAGAAGAAAAAAATTCTAGTCCAACTTAGCCCTTTCAAGATGAAGGGCTTTGTGTTATCTGCAATCTAATCAAACAAAGGAGGGTAAATTATCTATTTTCTTGCAAACTTCATATTTTATAGCCTCTGATATCTAAAGAAAGGAGCTCTTAGTGTTGTGGTGAGCTGCTGTGTGATTTGTGGCCACAGATGTTTATGAATTTAGGGATTGTGAAAAATTGTGAAGTTCTTGTTTTTCCTTTGTCTAACAGAGCTCCTTCCTTGTCTAAGAAACAATATTCACAGCTCATCAGACATAGAAAACAAACATTAGCTTGTAGCTCCCAAATTTCCTCATTGATAAAGAGAAGATTTATAAGCATTCATTTACTCCTTCTATGTCTGTGTTTTGTGTCTATTCCCGTTGTACAGGGAAAAAATTGAAACAATTTGTCTGATAAAGAAGAGATCTGTAAGAAGTGTGGAACCCATTTGCATCTTGTTTCACAGCATGCTCAGGAAAGTCAGATGTCCCCATGCATTGCAGCAGTTCTTGTCTGCAGCTTCTCTATTTCCCTCTCATCTAAAATAAATTATTTGAGAGACAGCCAAGGTGCACATGGGAAGACAGCAACATCTCAGGGACGGCCGAACTAATACAGATTTGGGTAACATTCACAATTGCATAGCAGAAAAACCCTCATTGCTTTGGAAGTGGATGGGATTGATATTCTCCACTGTAGAGCCAGGTTTTCAAGGTCAGGTTGGTTTTAAGGCCAGGTTGGTTTTAGGGCCAGGTTGGTTTTAGGGCCAGGTTGGATGGGGCTTGGAGCAACCTGGGATAGTGGAAGGAGTCCCTGCCCATGGCAGGGGGTTGGAACAAGAAGGGCTTTCAGGTCCCTTCCAACACAAACCATTCTATGAATCATTCTGCGATTCATCCTATGATTTTACTATTCCATCAGCCAATATCTAGATCAAAAAATGCCTGGGGTAAAAAAAAAAATAAAAATCTGAGTACAGCAGAGCATTAATTTCTCCCCAGAATGCCCACAACAGTCACAGCTACTTTGCACATGTAGCACATTCACCTTTCCAAATCATTGTCCTTCTAAAGATTTGGGCTACATTTTCCAGCAGTAGCCACTTGATATCTTTCATTTAAAACACTTTTTCATTCTTAATTGAATTTATCAGAACCAGAGGTTTCTTCTGTGCCACAGGCTACTGAGTCCATGAATCAACATTAACAAGGATACTGAAATTCAGTTTAATAATTGCCACACTGGAAGAATCCTGTTTTTTTACTTCATCAGTTGATATAAATCACCATGGCTGTTTTTTAGATTATGCTAAAGATATACAAAGTCAAATATCTTTCTTCCCACGTCCCACTCATCTCCTTCAAGAAAATCATTATTTCCTCTATTCAGTCTGAGCTGCTAAAAGATCACTTAGGTAAAAGTTCAATGAAATTTTATTGCCTTGATTATTACAACAATGCAATAAATTTATGTAATGTTGATCCCTAGTGTGCTGTATATTTTATCATTTTTCTCAGTTCAGATCAAAGTGGTTTCACACACATTAGAATTTTACCTTCAGTGTTAACCAGTTATGTATGGAAAATATAGTGACATCTCTATACTTCATTGATTTCCAGCAGTTGTCCCAGAATAACTTCTTAATTATTTTTCTGGCAATTATGTTGAAATCTAATTATAAGATCTAATTTGTTGAAGTTACGGAGATGCTATTATTTTCCGAAATAAAATCAGGCTGGCTGTAAAATTCTAATGACAGATGAACTTATCAGAAATTTCTCAGTTGCAAAAAACACAAAAAACCAAAACAAAAGAAAATCCACAAAAAACAAGCAAACAAACAAAACTCCAAACAAAAAAAAAAATCCTAATAATTCTGAAAATTTATCTAAACATTTATTGAATTGTATAGTCCTTAATGCACATTGAAAGACACTTGAGGGGAAATTTCTGAAAGATGAATAGGAAGTTAGTTTTCAGAAGAGAAAGCTGTTACACTATTATTCTTTCAAATCATAGGGAATTTCCACTGCTTAGGGCATTTCAGACTGGAACCCTCACACTGCTTTTCTTAACCCCAAGCATGGAAATAGGACCTGAGTTAAAAGATCAGGTTCACCTCCTACCACCAGCTCTGGAAGTGAAGTTGAAGCTATTGCTGGATGCAGACTTAGAGTGTGGGAGAGCAAGAAGAAAAATAGGCTTGAAAAGAGGAATTTCCTTCCCTTGTGACTGTAAAATCCTAAAATGCTGTGAACTCCTACATCTATAAATCTGTGCATTTTGCTGAAAGGTGGTGTTTGCTCTCTGTGCAGTGTGGGTGGGTTGGGTTTTTTTTTTTTTGTTTATTCGTTTTGTCTTCTATTTCTGCGACTAATTTTTAAATTTTTAATTTTTATATTTTCATGGTGATATGCAACCAGGAACTGCTTTGACAAAGTTGTGGGCTTGAAGTCTGTTAGCAAAAATCTCTCTCTGAACATTTAATCAAGCCCACTCACAGGGACTGAAATATTACTGTGTAGTCTCCAAGTTCTGAAAAGAGGCAAAACCAGCACACTGAGCATACAGCTAAATGGCAAAATAAAAATCTATTGCATAGGAAAGTTTTGTGGGGTTTTTTTGTCCCCCTGTTTTTATAAAAAGGCAGCTGCTGGTGCTTTCTCTTTTAAACCAAAAAATCCAAACAAAAAAACCCACAAACAAAAAACCACACTGAAAACAAACAAAAACAAAACCAAACAAACAAAATCCCAAACAAACAAACAAACAAACAAAAACAACAAACAAACATAAAAACCAAACAAAAAATGACAACAATTTATAGAAAGAAGGGCAAAGAAATCAAATGACTTTCTGAACCCAAACTGAAAATGGCTATTTTAGAGAACTGCAGAGGTATTTATTTTTTGAGTGGCCCCTCGTGACAACCTTTAGCAGGCAGGTAATTCATCAGCAGAGGTCCGTGCTTGCAGCAGCACGTCCATTCCAGAGATTGCTTTGAAGGAGCAGAGTAGAGGAGGGAGTCACAGCCATCAATTACAGCTGCTCCCAACGAGTCAACAGGCTCAAAACCGAGATTCCTTGGAAAGTCAGAGTGGGAAAAGTTCCACCAGCTGTAATTTCAGTGCCTTTTACACAGCAGGAAAAAATAGAATTTGCCCAAATTTTCTTGCTGAAGGCCAGCATTAATTATGCAATGAAATACATTTGTTACTTTTAATATGACTAAATATAAATTTGAGATGATGGGTTTTAGTGATATGAAAATGGAGAGTCTTGCTTTGCCTACGACCTTCCATGTGTTTTGGCATAATTCTTCACTTCCCTGAGGCTTCCTGAAGTTTGTAACGTTATTTATGTTGTGGGGCCTCAAGCAATACAATATCTTCCTAGAGAGAGCACAAACCCTGAGGAGAAACCAGGCATATCTGGGGAGATGTGAGTGAGGAAAAGGGAATTTGATCCAAAGCCAATTGAAGGCTGTGGAATGACAACTCTCCCCTCTAAGTTTTGGGTCATCTCTGTGGCCAGTTCAGGTCCTTTTGTGCCTCCCAACCCAGGGAATGACCACTGGAACGTCTGTGATGGTGGCGACAAGTTTAAATTCTAGCCCTTAATGAGGCAAAAGTATTTTTTATTAAGTTGGATATTCCTCTAACTGCAGTGAAACTCCAGCTTTTGGCACTAGAATAAAGGCATACATTTTATTCTAATGAAAGCAATCTTAGTGAAACCAGAGTGATTATTATTTGAACTAAGAAACTCCACCTTTCATGAACAAAATGCCTGAATTAGGTGCAGGACATGCTGAAATCCCCTGCTTAAGTCACCTGGGTTTTGCACAGCTGGGCATTCCAGTGCTCTTTAAAGCATTTCATCTCTGCCTTTCAGGTCTCAGCCTCTGAGTGGCTGGAGACAATGCTGAAGAATTTAGCATATACAGAATTGGAATTTGTGAGTGCTGAAAGAGCCACTCAGAAAACATTTAGAGCACGATCTCTGATGAGTAAGGAGAATTTGCAGCTAGACAAAGCTCAGAAAGCCTCCCACTATAAATATGAAAAACTCATCCCAACGTGAGCACCACTGCGGCTGATCATTCTCTGAAATAAAAGCTGTGTTCTCCCATTGCTTTAAATGGCACCAACTCAGAGGATCAGAAAGTCAGAACTTTCCACTTTACTTTAACCAGCAGGACACTCTGGAATGAGCTTTTAAGCTTAGCTGGAATGAATCTACAGAGAAATTTTCATTTTATTCTGAATTACCAAGGCACCCGTGCTTCAAACACCATTCCCTTCCTGGTGCATGGTAAAGCAGTTTTCAGAGTCCTTGACTTATTGAAAAGCTCTCTGCTCCCTGTATGCACTGGAAGGCTGATTGAGATGACCTTACAAATCTGCAGCCCATCAGCCTTTTCTTCTTTTTCCTAGGAAGGAGAATTGTTTATGAAATTATGTTTTCTATAGCAGTAGCAGGCAGCATTCTGATCAGCAGAGTGGTTTGCCCCTTGGAAAAGGGTGGTTCAGGAGCCAAAGTTTTAATTGCATTGGCAATTTCACCCATTCAAAAATGTTCAGGAGAAAGAAAGATTCAGGGCAGGGTCATGTGCAAGTGTGCTGTGCATGTGCAGAGCAGTTGTGCACTCTGGTGTTTAACAGACTATTGTAAAGTCCTTTATTTTTGGGGTGTGTACACTTGTATTAACACAAAAAGCACCCCAGTGATCCAGCCACAGAGTAACCAGTTATTCTCCAATATTTTGCTCAAGAAGGTGAGCATTCCTGCCCTTCCATGTATTTCAGAAGAACATGGGTGACTTAGCTGAGAGGAAAAATCAACTCATACATTGTGTTGTGCAACGCTGACCTATTTCAGAATATTGAGTCTGTTAAGGCATCTATGCCAAAAAAGAAGGGGGGATAAATGGACAAAGAAAGTGATTCATAGAACTGTAGAATCCAAGAATATCCTGGGTTGGAAGGGACCCACAAGGATCATTGAGTCCAACTCCTGGCCCTGCACAGGACACAAGAATCCCACCATGGATCTAAGAGTGTTCTCCAAACACTTCAACTCTGGCTGGGGCTGTGACCATTTTTCTGTTCCAATGTCCAAACATCAGAGAACATTTCAGAAATCAGGCATCCAGTATCTCCCTTGAAACCATGATAAATCAGTGAATTACTGCTGCACTTGCTGTTATTAATAAAACATCAACAACCAAGCATCATTAGATAAGGTCTGAAAGCAGCAGCGTGTTATACCCTGACATGAAGACTCCAGTTATTTACAATATATTTAAGATTCCAACATGGGGCCTAATGCAATTAGTCAAAATCATTTTGAAAATAGCTGGGAATCCCTAGGATGCCTCAACAGGCAAAAAGGAATCTAAGTAGAGCTAAAAAGATGCTACTAAATGACCCTGCTGTGATGGAATAAAATAGAAGCTGTTACTCCTTGCTAAGCAAATGAAACCAAAGATATACTACTGATCTCTGCTTCCATGGACTTCATTCCCAGTGGAAATTTTCTGATTTCCTTTCCCATAAATACATTTTCCTCCAGGAATCTGACATACATCTTGAACAAATGCCAGATTGCTTCAAATAGCTCAGTGCTGGGTCCAGGTTGCTCTATAATTCAGTCAGAGCTGATATAAATTCCACTGGGTATTTTTCTAAGTTTTGTAAAATGAAGACTTTATTTTTGCTTTATAAATTTGGGTAGCTGAAAATGTCACACATTTTAAGTATTTATTGGGAGGGTAATTAGAGAAAACAATGTTGTGTGCTATGTTCATTTGAGAGAAGTCTAATGGATCAATTTATAAAAACATGATAACGGTCATTAAACACATTACAATGTGCACTGCATTTGAGTTTTTTTTAGTGTCTTTTTCACATTTCTATATCTACTATGGAGGTTTGGGAGGTTTGATTTTGGCTCATTGATTTGGTTTTTCTGGTTGCTGTTTTTCTTCTCCAAATCTCTACCTCAAGATGAGATATTTTGTTTTGTTGATTTTTTTCTGGTTGTTTTTTTCAGATTTTCAGCCAAGAACACAATAATAATTTTAATCAAGGAGGTTGGGCAGAATACATTCTATTTTTTCAACATTAAAAGAAAGATAAAGTTTTATTTCACTGATAACAAGTTTTTGCAATCTTTTTAGGGGCTTGGAAGTTGCCAGGAGTTTTGCTGATTTCATATTTGTGAATTTCACTTGAAAGTCCATTGAAAATTAATTATATTTAGACAATTTCTTAGCTGCCCTGGAGGAGAAGAAAACAGTCAGGAGCTCCATTTCCACTGAGTCAGCAAATCCTCACAATCTCCACATGAACATCAATGAGGTTGCAGATGCCCTTTTCACATAATTTTTATCAATGAAACAGAAAATACTATTTTTTCTGTGGTTTTCCCAATATTTTGGTGGCACCCAGCTCCTAGAAGAAGCAGAAAGAGGCATGAGTGGGAAAAGCAGAACTACAGAGGGATTGGATTAAGTCTGGGGATACATGAGGGACAGGTATTCATGCATTTGTTGTCTGTAGCAACTTTGTGGTATTATTTAGATAATGTAAAATTTAATCAAGGTGATGCAAAGAGGGAAGTGTACAGGGTAAGAGAGAGGCTGACTTTCATGTACAGAATATTTTTTTCTGTCTCTGAACCTGAGCTCCTCACTTGAATTGAACAGTCACTGCTGGCTGCATCTTCATTTTCTGAGTGGAGCAGAGTAAGACATCCAAGGAAAGAAATGCTTCGGGTTGAGCTCTCCCAGCCACAACAGAAGCCCATTGGAATTTGCCTTTGATCATAGCACCAAACACCCTGGAAAAGCAGTGTCAGCTTCCCAGATCCATTATGACAGTGTTGTGTATTTTTACAAGTATTATATTAATATTATATTTTTATAAGTATGATATTAATAACCCCTTCCCCAGCAATTTCCCTCATTTGCCCAGAAGGAATACGGGGAGGTGAAGTCAGAAATAGCTCTGAGAAGCTGCTGAGTGGAGGGGAAAGGAGTTGAAATGAGCACAGGATCCATTCAGTGAGGAGGAACAAGGTAGGCTGAGCCTTTGCCTCGCCCTTGGTTGCCAGAGAAACATTTCAACATGTGAGATCTGTCAAGCATTTAGTTACAGAAATATTTGGGTCTGCCAGCATAAAAAGGCTCCCAAATATCCCCCAAATCCACATCCCATATCCCACCCTGTTCTTCTCTTTCTTTGGCTCTTCACTCTTTGTCTTGTCCTAAACTCCTTTTCCAAATTCCCATCCATTTTTCTGCATTTTTGACCTGGAAACAACATCCCCATCACCAGTTCTGGCTCAGGATGAACTCTCTCCCCATTTCAGTCAGCCAGGAAACACTCCTGGCCCCAGATTCATGTGTGTGGCAATTTTTTCTCAGTAAATGCCTCCTCTGGAGTGTTACATGTCTTTCAGCAGAATGAACAATATTTCCTGGGAGTCTGTAGATCGTCCAGCAGAGTCAACTCTCTCTCAGGGTGGTTTTCTGTCTTTTATCAAGTGTGGGACAGGTTTGGTGCCACAATGGCAATGCTGGGAATGCTGAAAGGGAAGAGAGGATGCTGGGGAAACCACATCCCTGTGTTTTCATATTAAACACCACCCACTACTTTATTTCTCTTCTCCATTTTTTTTCCTACCAGTTTGCTCATCAAGCTAGCAGGAAGGCATAAAAACCTTTAAAATGTAATCAACTCACTAATTCCAGGGAAGCTTCAGCTTCTTGTGATTGTCACTTCATGATACCTGTAAGGAGAAGGCTGTTTTGGGTGCTCTTGTCTCACAATGAATAATGGAGTGAATTTGTAAATTCAGCTGTCAGCTGGATCTTGGCTCTGACTCCCACTGAACCCTGGATCCAAAGGTGGCAGTAAATAACCAGCTCCCTCTCCACATTTTTTGTCATTTCCCATGAGGACATGTCCTCCTCATGGTTACAGGACCCTACTTTCCATCACCACAAACTCCCCCTCCAGTTTCCAGGTTCTCCACATGCAAATATCAATGTACAGATGAGCTTCTTCCTTAATATTTTTCCCTTTGTTTGCTCTTTTGTTTTTCTCCCACAGGAAGCTCAACGACTTTGGAGCCTGAGGTCCCAGAATTTGTGCCCAGTGAAAAATCAGTGGTTAAATCTTCATGTCCTGGATTTATTTTTGTGAAGTACCTCCTTTAAATCCTCCTGGTTCTGTAGCAAACCCCTGATTTCCAAAGCCATTAACCTGGTGATCAGAAAGGGAAAATTCATGGACAAGCAGCCCCAAACAAGCTGTTCCTGAAATGGCTCTCCAATTTATCATCCATGTCTCTGACTATACTGACTGTGTATAATCCCATAAGGTAACAATGCTACTGAAATTATATAAATACAGCTATCAGAATTCATGTATTATGTTTTTCTAACCACACTTCTGTTAGTGTAAAAAAAAATCCATGATGTGGATTCACTTTTTGCCACTTTCTCCTATTTGTAAAATCACCTCATGGACAATGGGGATGTTTCAAAAGTCTCCAAAAAAAATAAAAACAGATTAAAAGAAAGTAGGGAGAACAGACCAATGATTTTAGATAGGACAGTGTGTAATCCCATTTGTATTAAAACTAAGAAGGGTTCAGAGTAGAGAAACAAGATGATAAAACCTCGGAAACAGCTTGGAATAAATGAGCAGATTAGGCATCTTCAGCCTGGAAAAGAAGTGACTGAAAGGGAAAATGATACAAGACTGCAGACACATGAGTGGCACACAAAAGTTGTGGAAAGGATGAGAATGAAATCTGAGGATTACTCTGTTTCTTTTGTCCAGGGACCAAGTGAGTCCTCTAGAGCACGTGTTATCATTAGTTTGCCTGATCCAGGTTTGTGATAAGGGCATTAATTATTATGATATGATAATAATATGATATATAAGTATATGATAAGGGCAAGAATTATTAAAAATAAAAGTCATAGTATCTGTGAAAGAGATTTCAGTAGGTACTGAGCACTTCTCATTGGTTTCATAACCAGAGGGAGGAGACATTTACTGAAATGTAGATATTTCCAGTTAAAGTGGCTACATCTGAACTGTGTCACTCCAAAGCTTCCTTTACAGCGATGGAGAGTGAGTCAACCAACTTAATGAAGTCTAGAACTTCCTCTCACCTTAAAAGAGATGAAACAGATCTGACTGATTGCAACCTTCACAGCCCTGTGTCATTCCATCGGCTGCAGAACAGAGACCAAGGTTCAGGTGTAGAAATTTACACTGTAATTAAAATAGTGAGATCAACCTTGCCATTTTGTCTGCCAGCCCTGGAGACTGATTTTGGAGACCGATTTCTGTGGCTTTCATTGGCTGCTTGACAGTGATTCTACCACTTCCCTGGGCAGTCTGTTCCAAGTCTTGACCATCTTTTCAAAGAAGAAATTCTTCCTAATGTCCAACCCAACTGTGCACTGAGGCACACTTGGAGTGAAGCTGACAATGACTTACCCAGCTTCACTTGCAGCATGGCAGCATCTCTGATCTTTGAGTAACTTGTCTGTATTTTGTGTCTTTTTAATGTATGTGTGAGCACAGCTGAAAAAAACTAGTCGAAAGCAGTATCAGCACCAGAGGGAAGTGACCATCTGCTGTCTTTAGAGAGAAATCTGTCTTGAAAAAATATTATAGAAGCTGCTTTTCCTTCTTCATATGTGTTCTGGACAACTTAAAAAGCACAGAAACCAAATGCTCCTGAGTACACACTCCTGGTAGGTAAGAAAAGGGCCGCAAGAAATTGGATTGTAAGGGTTTGTAAGAAAGACAGAGAGACTTTTTACCAGGCCTCTAGTGGCAGATAAATGGATGATAATTTTAAACTGAGAGTGGATGTAGACTGGAGATTATTCTTTTTATGATGAAAGTGGTGAGGCCCTGGCACAGGTTGCCCAGAGAAGCTGTGGCTGCCTCATCCCTGGAAGTGTCCAAGGTCAGGTTGGATAGAACACTTGACTTGGACAAACCTGAAATAGTGGGAGATGTCCCTGCCATGGCAGGGGGTTGGAATGAAGGTCCCATCCACTCCAAACCATTCTGTGGTCCTATAGCATTATTCTTTACACCTTGGCTTTCGCTAATTCTGTGTCTCTGAGGTTCTTCCAAAAAGACAAGAGATTTGCCCAAGAGCGGATATCTAAAGTACTGAATGATTGCTGTGAAGTGGAAGCAGTGTCTGGTATCAGACAGTTCAGCTTCATAGCAGTGCCCAGTTCTGACAAATGTTCTTTTTTCTGTTTTCGAGTTTTCCAAATAGGATTGAGTAGACTTAGTTTCCAAACAGATCAGGATCATAATGAACAGGAGCTAACAAAATCCCAATCTTTCTCTTCCAGAGAAAGGATGATCAATTTTTAGTCAATTTACCTATTAATAATTTCTTATCTTTTAATGAAATCATAAAATCTTAGAATGATTTGGGTTGGAAGAGTCCTTCCATACCATCCCATTCCAACCCCTGCCATGGGCAGGGACACCTTCCACTATCCCAGGTTGCTCCAAGCCCCATCCAGCCTGGCCTTGAACACTTCCAGGGATGGGGCACCCACAGCTTCTCTGGGCCACTTGTTCCAGTACCTCACCAGTATCACAGTAAAGAATTCCTTCCTAATCTCCAGTTCAAATCTATCCTTTTTCAACTTAAAGCCATCCTTATCTGTGACGCCATGACCAGAGAAAAAAAAATAGATGGCAAGTATCTAACTTTTAATTCATTTAATGGACACCATTATGTGCTCATTTCAGTGAATGAAGGACTCAGGTTCCACAATATCTGAAAGCTCCTCCACCCTGCACTGAATATTTTGAGGATGGAAATGTTGCAGCATTAGGAATCAATGACGTATTGCACTGACTGTTCCCTGTAAAAGACTGCAATGATGGATCCCCAACAGCTTTTTCATTTAATTCATCCTGTTCTGAGGAGGAGGAATGATATACTCTGAGACACTTTTAAAAATAAACTTCCAATATGCTGAAGCCTCCGTGCCTTTCCAAACTTTGAAATTAGTAAAGCTGTGTGCAATATAGTAGCTCTCATATCTACTCTAAAAGCCTTTTCTCACCTCAAATTAGTCAATAATTGCAAAGTGTCAGACAAAATCACTACCTGCTTTTTCTGACACAGCCTCAAAACAAAGCTTTCAAGCCTGGTAATTTGTGTTAATGGATGATGAATGGAACCACTGGGGTAGATTTGTGCCTGGTGGAGGTTTCAATCATGCTTCACTTGATTTACACCTACTGAAGTTCTCTTCTCCATGCCATAGATGGGTTCCAAACTTTTCTGAACATGTCTGGAGTGGGTGTCTGAACCCCAGAGTGGAGCTCTGTGATTTATTGGCCCTAATAGACAGAAGTGAATGACTGTGGTATTTGTTTGCTCCTGAAAGTCTCCAAAGAAGATTCTCCTTGAGAAAGATTGAGAAGATTTCTCCTTGAGAAACAGCATCCCTGTTTTTTGGGATCTCCATTCTCAGCATGTCATAATCATAAAAGTGGGGAGTTGCCTTTTTCTTTTTTTACTTTCTTCTCGTGCCTTTCATTTTTTTTCCTCTGTGCCACCTTCCTCCGCTGTGGGGGCTTTCCCCATCCAGAGAAAATGCTTCAATCTTATCCCAAGATGTGATCTAGATTGTGTGTTAGATTTCAGCATATATTTTCATATATTTTCATATCTTTTCAGCTAGGTTCAGACTCTTCCTAGAGGAAGATGATAACAGTTGATGAGAATAGTTTAAGACCATATGTTGCTACAACCCAGAAGAATTAGGCACAGCCCATACAACTGTGCTGAATGGAGTGCAGGCTGAAAATAAAAACTGAGATATAGCCCCAGACAAAAGCTGCAAATACTGATTAGCATCCCCTAGGAAAAACAGACTTTTAGCTGTTAATTGTTAACCATAACTTGTCTAATGGTCACTACATGAGGAAAAGGGAATATTGGAAAATTCAGGCTTGTGATACCCATATGTATTGGAACAGTGTGTCCAAAGCTGTTGTATTCAGTAAGAATTTCATTCTCCTGAAGTAGAACAAGTTTTGGCCTGGAATCTGTGGGTTGCTTTGCTAAAGAAAACACCAACAGAAGGCTGCTTCCCATGGTGGGAGGAGCATGAGGGGGACATTTCACTGTTTAGGCACCATTTAAGGGTCATTCCTCCAGGTTCCACTTCTGCCCTAGCTCAGCTGCAACACCTTATCCTGGGTGTCCAATGCATTTTTAACTAAACAGTTGTCTAAAAAAATATATATATATAAAGGAATCATCCCGTATATCTTAATAGGCCTTGGGCCACTCTATTTTAACAGCGAATAAATGCATATGCAAATTGTTATTATTAACATTAAATCTGGCATCTTTTAATTAAGTATTAAGAAGCATTCAAGTGTTTGCAGCAAGTCCTTCTGTTGTGTTTCTTTTCTTTGATTTAGAATTTATTATTCAACCAGGCGTAAATCCTTTTTTGTGTGTCTTGTTCTTGTTCTGCTCTTAAAGAATCATGGATTGTTTAGCTTGGAAAAGACCTGCAAAATTAATCAGCAGCTAAAGTGACCCTGCCAGCTTCACCACTACACCATGTCCCCAAATGCCACATCTACAAACCCTCTTTTAACATCTTTTAAACCGTCGAGGGATGGTGACCCCACCACCTCCCTGGACAGCCTGTTCCAACCACCCTTTCAGTGAGGAAATTTTCCCTAATATCCAATCCAAACCTCCCCTGGAAGGGAGCATTCTGCATTTTTTCTTTGCTGCTTTTTTCCCTATTTAAAAATCCTGGAAATATTGAATTTGCCTGGGATATTCAGTATAATTTCACACATTATCCTCTGTAGAGCTGAATCGATTTCTTTTTCTGTGGCTGTGTCATTAACAGTAAAATATTTTGTATTTCTCACTGTGTGTATATATAACATAGATATACTCCCCAGCTCTCTGTAGTTATAAAAAGCTCCACTTGCCCCATGTGACCTTGTCACCACAAATTGCTTTTAGATTCTGTGCCATTTAAACAAACCCAGCAATTCAATTTCATGTTCTTGCAACTGCTAAGAAAGGGGGAAAAAATGAAAAAGGGGGAAAAAAGGAAAAAGGCGGGGGAAAAAGGGTGCTAGAGTATGCAATGTACATCCAGGCTCATTTTCACTTTGACACACACTTTTCTTCACCTCCCTTTGAGGCTGAAGTTCAGGGAATTCATGCCACTGACATGGAACAGTTTCCATTCAATCACACTTACTTGGAAACGTGTTCTGCTGGGGCTCAGAGGATGAGCTGAGCTGTGCTCTGGGAAGGAGAACAGAGGTGGATTTGCTCTCAAGTGAAGTTATTTCAGTGAACTGGTAAATGAAAGGGCCCTGAACAGAGCAGTTACAGCCCCAGACTGAAAATGAGGCCTTCAATGTTTTGGTTTTCTGTCCAGACATCTCCTTGGACATATTTGTAATATACTACTAGGAAATTAGGAATTTATAATGTCCTATTAGGAAACACTAGGAAACAGCTTTCCCAGATAAATTGTGGCTGCTCAATCCCCAGAAATATTCAGGGCCAGGTTGAAGAGGGCTTTGGAAACCCTGGTTTGGTGAAAGGTTTCCCTGTCCAAAGCAGAGGATTGGAATGAAATGATCCTTAAAATCTCTTCCAACTCAACTCATTCTATGATTCTATGACAGAGAGGATGGACCCAGACTTCTCAGGGGTGTATTATGAAGGAACTGCAGGTAATGGATGAGGGTGATCAGGGAGAAATTTCTGTTTGATATGGGGGAAAAATTCTCCACAAATACACGGTCAAATATTGGGACAGGGGCCCAGGAGGCTGGGATCTCATTTCATTTTCCTTGAAGATTTTTCAAAACTGAGCTCATGAGACCCTGAGTGATCTGATGTATGAACTCAACCAAGATTTCAGTAGAGGACTGGTCCAATGGTGTCAAGACAACTGCAATTATCTCAGAATTCTGCATATTAGGAGAAATTAATACCTTTACTTAAAAGCACTGGCTGTGGGGCAAAATGGACGTCTCCATCAGCCAGAGGTAATAAATCTCATGAAGGCTTGGAGAGGAAATGACCCTTCAAGGAAATGTTTCTCCATCATGCTTCACAAAGGTGAAATGGAGACTTCAGTCAGGGAACAGCTTCCCTGAGCACTGAGGTAACACCTGACAAACCAGCATCATATCACATCAAACAACACACTGGATTCTTCTGGGTTTCCTGTCTGTTCCTTGAATTTCCATCAGCATGTGATGTCCTCACAGACTGGTTTGTAGCTCTAGTTGTATGTAAACTCTCTTTGTAAACAATTACTTTAAATATATTTCAGAATTAATCAAAATAATAATCCAAAACCCTTCTTCCAAGATTTCTTTCAAGTAAAATTTAAGGGACTTATATTGCTTAAAACACTGCTATAAAAAAAATCTATTAAAAAATCTCTCTGGAACTGGGCTTTCAAAACCCATGACAAAAAGAATTCTGGCATATATTGACTAATTTAGAGAAAAATAAATATTTCTTTATGCTCATGCAGATATATGGGTGTCTTTTTATACTTCCCTGCTGTGCGGACATTGGAAACTGAAACTGTCTTGGGGTTCAAAACTCCCCTCCATTGTGTCATGGAGAAAAAACATTAATTCCTCATCTAGAAATAAACACCTTTTCTGGCTAGACCAGTTTTCCTTTGCCTATTTTTCTGGCTACACCAGTTTCCCTTCGCCTTTTTTTCTGGCTAGATTTTTTAATTTATACTACAAGAGATGCCCATCAGGGTCTGAGTCTGTCAATTTTCCCACCACAGTTTAAAATATTCATGTGATTGCACCTTCCTGCCTCAGGCAAAATTCCCTCTTTTGATTATTTTCTGGCCCTTTAGCACTCAGGGGTTGCAAAAAGGGTGAAGTTCAGCCCCTATCTTTGGGTTGAGACATAGAGCTACAGGTGCTTGAGGGAGGCAAAGCCAATGCAGATGCACCCAAGAGCATCTTGTGGCTCCCATCAATATTCTGTCTAACTCTATATTCTCTGTGGAAGGGGAAATAGGAAATGATATCTAGGGAAAGCACATGTCTGGGTACCTTTTGTCATTCATTCCCCTTGAATTCTCTGAGCGTGATCTGGTAGTGATGCTAGAGGGCCTGTCTCTGCCTAATCTTTTTAGTATCTATTTATGGACCTGCTGCCCATCAATTTATTTAATTTCAATTTGAACTTCTGGTCCTGTCTGGCTCTGTTCTGTGGCAAAGTACAGAATTTCACTACCCTTTGTATAAAAAAAAGTATTTTATTTTACCCAGTTTCCCTTGTTTTATTGAGTGTCCCCACTCTAAGATTATGGGATCTGTTACGACATTCAGCTTATCCACCATCTTTATGGCTTTGTAAAGTTGAATTTTTTCCCTTATCTGCCTTGTGTGGTAGAGAGAGAAGGATCCTGGGCTTTATAATCTCTCTTTTTAAGGCATCTGTCTCTGCAAGGCTTCATTCCTTTATCCTTTCATCTCCTGTTCTCTGTGCTTTCCTCAGATTCACTGAGATGCTCAGACAAGAATCAGAGGCTCAGAGGAGGAGGAGAGGGAGGCACAAGGTTGGAGATTCCTCTGTATGCCCAGTGATGATCTGGTTCCCCTGCAGCCCATGAAGAACCATGATGGACTCAATACCTACTCATTCCAAAATCTTCTCTTTTCCAGGCTGAATAAACTCAGTTTTCCCATCCTTTCCTTGTGGGAGAGCTGCTCCATCCCTCTGATCATCTTGGTGGCCCATAAATGGTTTAAAAGGTAATTACAAATTTCCATGGGTCTACCCCAAACACAGTTAAAAATATCACAGAGACAGACCCAAATGTTATGAAAATCAAAACCGTTTGAATTTTCAGCAATTTCTTTCATTCCAGTGCCAAACCAGAGAGGATTCCATGTTCTGAGCACTTGGATGGGGTAATGATTAATGTTTCAAAATATCATGGTAAGGGAAAATCAAATTTGAATGCAGGCAAGCAGTGGGCAATGGAATGCTCACACCATGAAGATTGATAGAGGAATTAGCCATGATCAACAAGGAAAAAGAAGAAAAATCAGATTGTGCAAAAGCAAGTTAAACCCCGTCTTTTCCATTTTTGTCCTGTTTCTTTCTTCCCATCATCTATCCATTGCTCTCTTTTCTTTCTTCCAAGGCTTACCTCTAGCTCTTATTCCAGTTTTTTATTGTAGGACAGAAATATATTTTATTACAACTTGAACTCATTAAATAGGTCAGGGAACATAAATGATGATATAAATTCTAACACCCACCCAGCCTGTAAAAAACACAATTAATTTGCTTCTCATCCAGAAGCACTTAACACCTGAGGATTGTTGTAGCTTAAATTCTGATATTGGAGACTAATCTGGGAGCCCTTGATACTACCCTAATTCAGCTTAATTTAAGTAAAACCTGTCAACTTTTTTTGAGCATTAACCTTTGACTCTGTTAACATAGTTAATTGAAATATGAATGCATGGATAAATCTCTATGGAATAATATTTAGAAAAAAATAGAGAGATATTTTTAACCTTCTGTAATACACCAAGAAAATATCTGGATTATGTTGCCCCTATGTTATTTCTGAATTTTCTAGGAGCAAGGACATCCTTAATGGCTCATTGTGGTGGCAAGTGAAAGGATGACCACTCTGTGCTGGACCAGATTCCCCACATCAAACTTCACCTTTGCTGTGAATATTTTTGTAAAACCAGATTCTCTGGCCCCTCAGTTAGAGCAACACTTGCAGCTCTCTGACAGAAAAAGGCAACAAAATAAGTAATTATTTACTAAGATTGCAGCTTGGATTAAAAATTAAACTCTGAAATTTATTAAAAAGGTTGTGAAGAACTGAGGAATTTTTCTAGGGAAGGTTCTCTCCACATATGCCCTCTGCTTATATTCACTTTTTAAAAATCAGCAGCTTTCTAAAAATCTCTCTACCTGGAGATTAGATTGAGTGCATCCTCAACTTCCTCCAGAATTCCTGGTATTACTCTAACTTCAGGACAGCTTGTGCTTCTTGACTATCTTAGGAATGTGTCAAGGATAGAAGTTTGAGCAGAGAAGAGCACACTGTCCAAACTGTCATACCCAAAGGAAAATGGATTTACTCTGCAGTCTTCTCTCAGGTGTGCATATGAAAAGTGTTCAGAGCTGTTGAGACCAAGAGCAAGTCTGAGGAAATATTTAGAGAGTTCCCCATTTATTTAAGAGTGGGGGCCTGGAATGTCACTGCTCTAACTCCATTTTCCTTGAATTTCTCTTCTAATATGTAAAATATCCTACTCAGAATATTGTGTGTGGCAGGAGGGAAACTGAAAACCTCCCCAGATTTTGCCATCCACCCTTGAGGTGAATGCCCTCCTCCCTCCTCAGTGGAGGGTGGAGAGGTGGTATAAAGTCACATTATTAAATTTCTGTCTATAGTTGCTCTTTAGATACCTTCCTCACTTTTGGAAATATTTTACACATTTATTTTTTGGGATGTTATTACGAATATTTTTCTTATCCCTCTGTCTGTAATATCAGCTCCCCTCACAGCCTTGAAAATTGTACACAGTTCCAGGAAATGGAAATGTTAACCAATAACTTTTAGAAAGCACTAAAAGCTGCCTCATTTTCTTCTCTGCATCTCTAAACCTTAAAACAAACTGTGTAGCTATAGAATTAAGGGGTGCTGGATCTGCTTTTCTGTAATTCTTTTCCAATGTCTTCTTTCATCACCTGCCCTTTTTTTTTTTGATCTCATTCTTTCTTTTATTTCTTTTTAAACTCTGAGATTGCATTTGTTAGCCTTGAAGGCTAATTTAGGATATTTGTCCAAAAATTGTTGTGTAGAACATGAGGGCATTTTTCTACAGTCTTAGTGTGCACAGAACTTCATTACATGATTTATAGACATAACATTTCAGACAATTTCAAATCCAAGGCCTATTCCAAACCTTTTTTGTCATTTATGATCTTTTTAGGAAGCAATGTGAAATTTGATTGAAAATGACAAGGACGCAAAACTTTGATCAAAGGGCTTTATTTTTCATTCTTTTAGCCATCAGAAAATAAGGGTTTAAATAGATTCCATTTCCCAATCCAAAGTTTTGATTTAAGCAGCAACTTTTTCTTGTTTGTGATGGCTAATTTTGTGGTTTTTTCCTTGACTGTATTTTCTTACTGTCCAATCCCTCAGGCAGGTTCTTGGCAGGAACACAAAAACCTCAGATACATCTTCCTTACAGGTGTTCACAGATAATCAGTGTGTCAAGCTGAACAAAAGACAGGAGTGTCAGATGGATCTGTGCAGACCTGCTGGGCAGGGAAAATGAGGATGCTATGAAAATCAGAAAAGTGGGAAATGTTCAACATGGAGCTCTCAGCTCATGGGAAAGTGGCTCTAAGGTATCAGACCCGTCCTCAAGGGAGGGACAGTCTCCAGCTCATTCAAGGTTTGTACAAATGACTTCAGAGAAGTGTCCTCGTCTCTGGTGGGACTTAATTTCCTGCAGGAGAAGTTGAGATAATAACAGAAAAATTTTTCATTTCACCTGGCCACGTTTGTTTGAGTGTCTCCAATTACTAAACATATCACACTTGGGCTGCAGTTTCTCTGGGAAGGAGCAGTGAGATTCTTCTGTGCTGCCACAACAAAAACAAGTAAAAATGAGTTAGTAAAGTAGTAAAGATACAGTAATTTGATCTTCACTTGGAGGCCCAAATTCTGTAGGGAAAGCCAAGAGGAAATGGTTTTAGGATGAAAGGAGGTAGGTTTAAATTTGACATAAAGAAGAATTTTACTTTTTTTTTTTGTGAATGTTGGTAAGACACTGGCAGAGGCTGCCCAGAGATCTTGTGGATAGCCATCCTTGGGAATGTTCAAGGTTAGATTGTACATGGATTGGAGCAACCTGGTGTGGTAGAAATTGTCTCTGCTCAGAGCAGTGGGGTTGGACTGGGTGATCTTCATGTCCAAAGGAGAGCAATGAAGCATTGAGAGAAAAAGGAATCATGAGGAGAGGCTGATAGATCTGGGGGTGTTTGTTCTGGAAAAAAAAGAGGCTCAGGAGGGACCTTCTTGCTCTCTATAAATACCTGAAAGGAGGGCGTAGTCAGGTGGAGGTTGGGCTCTTCTCCCAAGTAACATCAACAGGACAAGAGAAAATGGCCTTAAGTTGCACCAGAGGAGGTTTAGTTTGGATTTAGGAATATTTTCTTCATTGAAAGGCACTTTAATTAGTTTTAATTAAGCATTAAAACAGACTGCCCAGGACAGTGGTGGAGTAATTCTATGATCCAATAAATTCCAAACTCTTCCAGCCTAAACCATTCTATGATTCTACAATTCTATGATGTCTCCCTAATGTTTGTTTTCTAGAAAATTAGAACAAAATCTATGTAAAATCCCCCACTCTGCTTTGTTTGCTGGTCTAAATCTCAGGGCTGGCATTGAGACAGGATTTCTTCTTGTTTCAGTCCTTTTAACCTTTTTTAACCTTTAAAACTTATTACCTCACCGACCATTTCCTGGATTGCTGCAGTGATTAAAGTCAATTTGGGGAATATAGGACCGTGAACA
Organism: Arremon aurantiirostris; assembly: GCA_035583995.1. Lineage (NCBI taxonomy): Eukaryota > Metazoa > Chordata > Aves > Passeriformes > Passerellidae > Arremon > Arremon aurantiirostris. The sequence continues at coordinate 149,586,028 of JAXCLO010000114.1, forward strand.
TGTGGAAGAATGAGAGAGTCAGGACATGGTCGCAAAGAAATTTTCTTAGATCAAGGCAAGGAAATTGAAGATTTTTTTAATATGTGGAGGTAGCAGTGGGAACTACTCCTTGCCATTCTCAGAAGCCCCAAACACAGACAAAATAGGGATACAGAAGAAATGAAAATTTAAGCTGAAAAGTCTTTTATGATGCTGTGGTGAGACAGAAGTCTGAGCAGAGGAAGATAACCCTGTGTTATCTGAACCTTGAGGGGAATGTTTCAATGAATGTAAAGCTCCAAGACCAAAGTATCACTACCAGGAATGTCATATATTTGTCTTGGTTTGAACAGACAGGTATCGGCTTAAGGAAGGCAGGAGCCTCCCCTGAAATGGAAAATGTAAACCCTCTTCCTCCAAATTATTTTAATTTTGAAATGAAAAGGCTCTCAGGCAAAGATATGGGAATAGGAAAAACAGTTCTTTACAAGGAAAAACTAAAACTACAAATGGAATAGTACAAACAGAAAAACCCAAACACTGACAGAGTCAGAATATGCCCTGACCTGTGGATCTGGCTGTTGGCAGCAGTCCCATTAAATTGAGTGACTTAAGTCACTCCATTTAATAGAGTGAATTAAGCGCAGCCCTCCTGCAGTGCCAGCTGTGGTTCTGTTGGAGCAGGGATCCTGGAGAAGGGTGGAATTTTCCTCTGAAGATCCAGTGGTGGTGTAGATGGGCCTGGTCTTCCTCTGGAAATCCAGTGGAAAAGAAAGCTGCTCCTCTGGGAATCCAGTGGGAAAAGGCTGCTGTGATGTTCCAAAACCTCAGATTATATCCAGGTAGGAATGTTTGGCTCCTCCTCCTGGGCAGAGCATCTCCCAATGGGATGATGGAATTTTATCAGCCATGCAGTGACACTCACTGGCCATTAACAACAGATATTTCCTGGAGGGATGATTGGTTTGTGGAAGAGATGAAGAAAAACTGCCCAATTAACAGAAGATAATTGCCCCACCTCTAACAGATAGGAATAGAATACACACCCCCATTTCCAACCTAAGACGGCATGGAAAAGCCATTTCCAAGGGAGTAGTTTTAAAGCTGATTGAAATCTGCATAATTCCAGTGAAATCAAGGTAGTGAAATGCTGAGGAGTGAGAACACAGCCTTAACCTTCCCTAAGAAAAAACAGAATCTTTAAGGTTGAAAACGACCTCTAAGATCATCAAATCCAACCATTAATCCAGTGGTGCAAAGCTGAAATAAGCTTGTCTTTCTTTCTGCAGAAACTGCAAATGTTTGGATGCATCAACATGCGATCAGGTACCCCCTGGACCTGCTCTGATATTTGGAGACTGAATTTCCTGCAGGAGCAGAGAAATCAGAATTAATTGGGGGAGCAGAAGCAAAGCCCTGTGTCTAACAGGCAGCTTGGGGCCTCATGGACTGGGATTTCAGAAAAAAGGAAAAGTCAGTTTAATTCTAAACCTGTGTCCCTCACTTACAAACAGACCTTTACAGAGGGAGAGGAGGGTAGGAGTGCTGCCTTCTTCCCCTTCAGTAAAAAAATTATCTGTAGATGAGAACAGAGGGGATTGAGGGTCTCTGCCAACTCTTCTGCCCTATCAGAATTGTGCTGACAAAAACTCACTTTTAAAGATACTGACTAAATAGTTTAAAATTTCCGGTCGGCTTAACTTCCTTTTAATACTTTTCTTCTTCTGATTCACTTCCTAATTCCTGAGCTTACAGGACTATGTATTGTAGCATCAAATGTAATGTTCAAATGTCTGGAACACAGGATTTTCCATACTGAATCAGGCCATGAAGTCACACCAGTCCATATCCTGCCCAGTGGCAGGGCCATTATCTCATAGTTCAGAGGAGGAAGAAACCAGGCAGAAAATCTGAATGTTGAATTTCCTTCTTGCCTGGAAACAGCTTGGACTTGCCTCTGGGCTTTGGAAGTGGAAAATATCCAATGATATTTTGCTTGCCACTGCTTTTGAATTTCATTATTAACTATCTTCTTCGATTCCATTATTAACAATTTAGCAAAACTAATTAAAAAATAAAAGTTTTCAATTCTTTTTAAATGCTCTGAAATTGGAAAAGATCCAGTGATATTTTGCTCATGACTGCTTTTGAATTTTTATTATTACCAATCTTCTTCAATAAAAATTTTATACTTGAGTGTAAAATTGAAAGTTTATTATACTCATATATGTCGATATATGTATGTGTGTATGTTAGGTAACTCTCACATGAATGTTTCAGTAGCCTCCTATTTCTTTGATTAGTTTCTATGTTGGATGTTGGGTGTCATGGTTTGGCCCTGGCACAGAGCCAGTGCCCCCATGAGAATACCTTCTCCCTGGTGTCTGCTGTGAGATGT
>JAXCLO010000114.1:149588504-149607537 GCA_035583995.1 Arremon aurantiirostris
CCATCCCAGTGCTGGGCCCTGCACAGAGCATGGCCTGGTGCCAGGCCTGGCTGTCCCTGCCCCAGGGCTTCCCCCAGATCCCACTGCAGGCTGTCCCTCCTTCCCCAGCCCCCACCTGTTGCCGCCGCCGGTGCAGCAGTGGCTGCCCCTCATGGGGCAGGCCATGGGCATTCTCCTCCTGCTTCCTTGACATTGTGGGAGTGCTCTGCTGAACACTGGCCACAATCTCCCAGGTGAGCTGCTGCCTTCAGAGAAGCTGCTGCCTCTTCAGAGAGCTGCTCTCCTGGGAGTGGCCACTGCAGGGTATTTATAGCCCTAAGGCTCATGACATGCACCTGCATCACAATGGTGTCTGGGCACGATATCACTGCTGGTCACAAAGGCCTGGCGGCCATGGCTGCCCTTTCTTCCAGAGGCCTGGTGCTTGCCGTGCTGATGTCCCTGGTCACAAATAACTTTTTTAATGTCTTTGCCCCTCAACTTTCCCTTCGCTTCTTCCTCTCCATTTGACCTGTAGTTTTCTCTTGTCCCACCTTGTGTTCCTCCCCTAAACATCCCCAAGGAAGCCCTGTGCCAAAGTGCCAAAGTGCTTTGTCCACCCACATCACCATGTGGCACCGACCTCATGTAGAGTGATTATCACAAAGGCGAAAACTCCATTTGAATGTAATCTGGTGGCTGCTATGAAAGATTATAAAATGTATCTTTTTTAAAAATGAATAATATCAAGGGATGGCCAAGGAAAATATCCATTCTTTCCTTCAGCGCTGGGAGGTGGGCAGGATTTTGCGCAGGAATGTGTGGGCATTTGCCTCCTGGTTTCCTTGACATTGTGGGAGTGCTCTGATGAACACTGGCCACAATCACCCAGTGGAGCTGGTGGTGATTATTAGAAGCCTAAATTCGTATTGTTTCATGGCTCAGTTCATGGAAATTTTGGACCATAGTTTCCATATGGAGCCTTCCCAACAAGAAGGGTTTAGATTAAATACCAGGTAAAAGTTACTCACTGAAAGGGTGGTCAGGCATTGGAGCAAGCTGACCAGGGAGGTGATGGATTCACCATCCTTGAAAGTGTTCAAAGAACATGTGGATGTGTTGAATGTGTCTCTGCGGGGTGAACTGTCTGACTTGATAATTTTTGAGATCTTTTCCAACATAAATAGTTCCATGATTCTAAATCCAGCAGAACTGACGTTTCATCGTCTGTAGGAGGAGATGATGATGAACTCCTGACCTGATATTTCCTATCTTAAGTTAGTCACAACTAAAATAAAGCTATTCTGTGTTGAAGATGTCATTTACAGCAATTAACAATTTATTTTTATAAGGTCCATGGGTAAATAGGAGACGGAGGCTCAGACATAATCCTCTTCCTTCAGGCAAGCACTGATTCTGCCAACTCATGTCCTTTAATATCCTTTAATATCCTTTAATACCTCAGCCTCCATCTTGGGGGCCCCACCTTTGGTACCACATCATTAGCATCTTTTTTTCAGGTGAGGGGTGACCTCAATTTTCTGATCAACATGCTTCAAAAGTCTGAGTATAAATTCATGCTTTCTTCCCACCCAGGTCTTGGTCCCCACACCAGATTCACAGCCTGTATGTGAGTTCACTCCCTGGCTGTTTTTGCAGTAGACAAATTATTTTCCCCCAAAAGAAAGGCCTACACTGGTTGTGGGAATAGGCAGCTCTAGGGACCCTTTATTATAGGTACTGTAGTAAAGCTTGCACCAGTTGTAGCTCCTACACCTCTGTAAAATCCTCCAAAACTAATCCAAAAATTTGCAGGTCTCCCAAATACCCACCAGACCCCTTCATGCCCAGCTCTAAGGCAAGCACCATGTACTTTTTATGTCACGCTACGATAATGTCTCTCTGGTAGGTTGTGACATATTTTTACACTATCACAGGCACTTCCAACAGTAAAACCACACACACACACACAAAAATATCACTTTATTTGAGTACCAGAGGTATGCAACTATTTGAGGGGCAGATGAGACACTCATCTGCATGTTTATCTCTCACTGTTTTAGAAGACAAACCAAAACCTTGCATTAAAAGACCACATTTTACTATGAGTATGCTCAACTAAACAGGATGAACTGAGAGAAATTGATAATGCATCTATGCACAAGACTCCTCTGGCATACCATGGGTACTGCTTGTAAAGAATGAGCATGTCCAGCCCATGGGAACTTTGTGATTACAAACAATGACAGGCACAGAGACAACCTGGTGAACAAGAGAATTCAATGTCCTGGGAAGATCCAGAAACACTGGATCTGAATGTTGGAGCACCATCTAGTGAACACAGGAGCTCACCTTGATTCTGTATTGGTGTCTCACTTAGCAGAAGAAAAAGGTGTGTAAGCAACAGCCCAAACTGTGCTGAATGCCCAGTTTATGCTAACTTCTTGCAAACTGCAAATATTCAAGAGAAAGAAATTCTCCTCTTAATAATTCTTCTGGATACTGGAATGTCTTAAAGAAATCTTCTCTTCTGTTCTATAGAAAATATTTGGGAAGGTTGTCTGTACTCTGATGGTGGTGATGGAGAGACCTTTAGAAGGAAACTGATGTTAGACTAATACTGAATGCAGAAGCCAATATATGAATTCCAAAATAATTCTTGCTGAGGTATAAGGTACCTCTCTGCTCATGAAGAATTTCTCTGTAACTCTTAGATGACCAGATTCTGTAAGGTCTAACCCTAATCTATGGAGTTTTCTCCTTTTCCCCTCCTTACCTTAGAGATGTAGAATTTAATTCCTTGTTCTAGATAAATTGAAAAGAACATCTGGAGGTGAACTAGGCTAAAATATAAGCAACTTCTCAAAAGTTGAGCAACTTTGGATTTACACTACATTGGTCTGGATTTATCTAGTCAGTCTTTTAAAAATGCTTCCAAGACAGTCTGTGCCTCAAGAAGAAAAATATACAGTTAATAACATCGTGATTATGGATTCTTGTGTCAGGATCTTCCACCTAGTGCAGGTTATGAGTTAGTCATGGAGAGCAAAACTGAAAAATAGCAATAGAGAGTTGTTCTAGAGGAGTCTCTTCCTCACAATTAATTCATGAATACCTTTTCCTCTCCTACACAAACACCTTAATGAAAGATGACAACACTACACCTCAACCACTGGAACAGGAGGTAGGGCAGATGGCACTTTTGGAAGAAAATAAGAAGAACTTGAGTAGCAGAAAGATGAGCTTTACATCCTATTCCAAAACATGAGGATGTGAGAAAGTTTGTGCAGGTAAAGGTGGCTCAGCTACTGTGTGAGGTAAAAAAAATCAGAAATTCTCAAGATGATGATGCAACAACTACAGTACAAGAGTGAGATTCAGCTCCTGCTTCAGGGTTGGGATTTGCCTGATTCAATGAAGGCATTGATAGCACAGACTTGAACAGGTCACTATGGACTCCCTCTGCAGTTAGTAAGAGTTTAATTAATAGAGTAAATGCAGTTTAGGATACGATTTGTGTCACCGTACAGAGAATCCACACTTGGTCAGTTGAAGCCTAAGTAGCACAGATCCTGCCCCCAAGAGCAGGACTGGACAACCTGACACCCCAGAGACAGACATTTATGTTGTAAACTAATAAAATATATTAATTATAGAAATAATATTTAATTTAGACTATCAATGGATACAATAAAAATAAATTTCTTGATCTATACATAAACTGTGCTCCCTTTCTGCACATGACAAAATTTTAAGATCCACATATTGTATGAAAGATTTGCTAGATTTTTGCTAGTCTTCTTTCCTTAAATAAGATGTTTTGGAACAATTGTTGACAATTTCCATCTTGTTTGTTGATCAAATAGCACTAAATCTTAAGATATTTTTGGGCTCCCTTACTGATTTAATTGCAGCCTCCCAAAATCTTTGCCATTCTGCCTGCCTCATTCTTCTCACACTTTGACTCATGTTCTCTTCTCATTGTCTGTTTTGTGCATTTAGGTCATCTTATGTCAATCTTTCCCCTTTTTTTTTCCTTACACTCCTCCATCATAAACCCACAGAATAATTTGAGTTAAAAGGGACCTTACGGATCCTTCAGTTCCAACCTCCTGCCATGGTCAGGGACACCTTCCACTAGAACAGGTTGCTCAGAACTTCTTCCAGACTGGCCTTGACCATTTCCAGGGATGGGGCAGCCACAGCTTCTCTGGATAACCTGTGCCAGGGCCTCACCACCCTCACAGAAAAAAAATTATTCCTAATATCTAATATAAACCTACTCTCTCCCAGTTTGAAGCCATTCTGCCTCATCCTGCCATTCCAGGCTCTTGTAAATAATCTCTCTCCATCCTTCTTGTAGGTTCCCTTCAGGTATGGGAAGGACACAATTAGGACACCACAAATCTTCTCTAGGCTGAAGAATTCCAATTCTCTCAGTGTTTCCTCATAAGAGAGGTGCTCCATCCCTCTGATCATCTTGGAGGCCTCCTCTGGACTCACTCCAGCAGCTCCATGTCCTTCCTGTGCTGGACCCCAGGGCTGGACCCAGCTCTGCAGGTGGGGTCTCACCTGAGCACCTGAGCAGGATCCCCTCCCTTGCCCTGCTGCCCACACTGCTCTGGATGCAGCCCAGGACACAGGCGGTTTCTGGACTCTGAGTGCACACCGACAGCTCATGTCCAGCCTGTTATCTTCCAGCACCACCAATTCCCTCTCCCCAAGGCTGCTCTTGATCTGCTCATCCTGATGCCTAAAGAGTTTTGCTTTTTATGTATTTTGCATATATTCATGGCTTGTAGAATTCTATTACATGGTTATGTAGCTTCTAATATTTTCCTACCCTTTCTCTTAGATTTTAGAATAATAAGTTAACCTTCTAATACATTCCTGAAATACTGTTTAGTCTTATTTTCAAGAAGAGAACCTAGAAGGAGTACAATCTGTTTTCCAATCAGAATGTGAGAAGACACAACAAGAAAATGGGGCAAATAAGCCCTGGGATAACTCCAACTGGGCAGTACCCTGAGAAAAGTTACCTAACCAACTGCTCTTCAAATTAGACAATAGCTGTTAAATATGCTAAGTTTTTAACTAATAAAATTGTAGAAATCCAGTGCTGTATGTGCCCATGACCACTGGGACACCTGGAAGCTTCCAAATAAAAGTCTGCTTTTTATTTTACTGTTTTTATTAACAATGTAGCAAGACTTTTCCCCTTGATATTGGGCAACAATCACCTCATCCTGAATTGGTACCAGGGGTTGCCCTGTTCAGGTACAGAACCAGCATTTGGACTTGTTAAACCTCAAGAGATTCTCATGAGCCCATTTCTCCAGCTTGTCCAGGTCTCCATGGATGGCATCCTGATCCCTTTGGATCATCATGAATGACTTCTTTTCCACATGACCTCACGAAAAAGCTTCTAATCCTGAGCTCCTCATCAGCTGAGAATCCCAAAATACCACTGACCAGGACAACTAAATACAACACAGGGAACTCTGTGAGCCATTCTAAGTCATCATAAGTACATTAGTTAAATTCATAGTTTTAATGTCTTCATGGCATTGTTGTCTAGATGATGTGTGGGATAAACAGGGTCATATTTTGATCCCTGTGACAGCATTAAAGAAACTGAAATGTAATTAGAAGAGAGTGAGTTATCAGCAATTCAGGCTGATGCTAACAACAAAGGGCAATAAAAAGTTGGCTTTGATTGATCTGATGGAGAAGAGAGGACCTATTTTACATGTATTATGTAAATGCCACCAGTAAAGATGAGAAGGAACGAGAAAACAGACTTCCCTAAGGTTCCCAGTTTACAGAAATTAAAAGGAAGAGACACACTCATGAGTCACGTTTGGTGGAGAGAAGTGGAAAGGATCAGCATTTCCTGTGCCATTTGTGTATTTTCAGCTATCCTCCACAATACTTAAGTTTTCTGCCTAAATAAATCATTTTGGAAGTCCCAACAGCAGGAGAGTGATGAATGGGAAGGCAGAAGGAGAGTGAAAATGAGCTAATCTCCCCAATACATTAGAATAATAATTCTTTGTCAGGCCTAACATTCAATGAAAAATGACTCCTGCTAGCACGTTAGTCTGGAGAAGAGGTTTTGATAATACAATAGTGGAAAGCAAGACTCATCTCAGAATTGAAGGGAAGTGAGGGGATTAGAGGAATGCTCAGAATAATTCAGAGGCACTGAAATACAGTTCATGGCAAGAGAAGCCCTAACACAATAGTCCCAATCAAATAGGATTTAGGCACAGTTAGAAGTGGTACTCTAATTACTGGCAATTGATTTAGCTGAAGAGCTTCCTGCAACTCTGTAGGAGTGAAAAAAGGGATTTATTTGGTGGGGATTTTTTCTTTTTTTTTACAATGAAACCCATGCTTTTTCAATGGTTTTTTGGTTCCAAGGAAGAGAACTAATAGTTCAGCTGGGAAGTTTTAATGGAATGAATCAAAGATACTTTGCCATCATTAAACCATCAGGCATGGAAATCTGTTTCCTAGAAAGTGGCTTGAGATTGTATTTGAACAACAGTGTCCTCAAATGCCAAATCAGTGTTACAAAGAAGATAAATGGGGTATCCAGACTGTTTTTAGCCACTTTAAATCTCTTTTTTTATGTAACACAAATTCATGGAACAAGGTTGGGTGTTGAGACAACTTCCCAGAGATTAAGTGACTTGAGTCAGGATTTTGTCACTGCTGACAAAAAGTCCCCTGCGTTGTAGGAATTCCTCCAGGAAATATAAAATATCTACAGGGAGACAGGCAAGAAAACTGGAAGCCTAATTGTGTAGATCTTAAACAAATGTGTCTTGCTTGATTTGTGGGAGCCAGGCTGATGCAGCTGTAGGTCCTCACCACGAATAAAGCAGTGAATCTTCCAGAAAAGGATAGGGTAGTAAAGAGCTACCTGTGACACTTTCACCTCCATCCTGTGTCAGCAATAGTGCAGTCAGCAGGGCCAGGACAGTGACTGTGCCCCTGACTCTGGCCTCCTGCCCCTGGCACTGGTGAGGCCACATCCCAAATCCTGGGTTCAGTTTTGGGTTCCTCTCCACCAGAATGATTTTGAGGTGTCCAGAGAACAGCAACAGAGCTGGGGAAGGGTCTGATGAGGAGCAACTGAAGGAGGTGGGAGGGGGCTCAGTCTGGAGAAAAAGAGGCTCAGGTAGGACCTTCTCACTCTCCACATCTCCCTGACAAAAGGGTGCAGCCAGCTGTGTCATTCTCTTTTCCCTGGTATCAAATTACAGGATGAGAGGAAATGGCCTCCTGTTGCACCAGGGGAGGTTTAGGTTGGATATCAGGAAAAACTTTTCACTGAAAAGGTCATCAAGGATTGGAAAAGGCTGTCCAGGGAAGGGGTGGAATTGCCATCTCTGGAAGTCTTCAAATAACACGCAGATGTGGTGCTTAGGAACAGAGTTTAGTGCTGCCCAGCTGAGGTAAATATCTTGAAAGAGCTTTGCCTAGAAGCAGAATTTTAAATACTTGTAGCATTATGAGCTATGAAAACACAATAGTAGTTTTACACAGATATAACAGGGGTGATAGGATGTGATATGTGTACATCAGATCATGGAGTTATCAAGATAATCAACAGGATGTGTCTCCTTGAGCTCTGTTTTCACTGGTTTTGCAAGCTCTGTGAGTTTTGGTGATTTCATCCTTGGGAAAGGCACTTTTTGCTAATCAGCCTTCATTTCAGATTGGCTGTGGTTTTTGTCATTGGAAGTTATAACAGCCACTCTGCACTCAAAGAGTTGCTTTGTCAAAGTTACCCCTCCAAATCATTCCTCTGCCAGAAGCCACATAAAAATGGCACCATTTCAAGGCTTATATTAACGTTAAGTGTTTCCTTTTAAATAGATAGGGAGGTAGGTAGAAGAGATGGGCATCTCTACTTTGAACACAAGATGAAGTAAAGATCAGGATAATTTCTACATTTTTCTAATTTCATGCCTCAGTGCTTTAAAGGAGCCCTTTAGAGTCAATTGACTCTTTGATCATTGACTAAAATCTAATAACTTTGGCAGCAAATGAGGTGTGAAATGCTGTCAAAATCACTTCAATAATACCTGTGTGGTACTAAACATTTTCATCTCTGTGGTAACAGTTTGTAAAAAAAGCCACAGTTAAACAATTGGTGGCTCTAGAAATCAACATGCTTTTGCATTGAAAAATATTTGCAATGTCCACCTTAGATTTCAAGTCCAAATCAAGGCAGACACCTACATGGTGACAAAAATATTGATGGACTGTTATCAATACCCAGAATATTGTATGTAGACTGTAATGAAGCCATTACACTGCTTTGTAAATGTAGTATTCTTTCTATTAAAGAACTTCCAGACAGATTTTAAGTTGACATTAATAGGTCAAAATTTTTAAATTTTTGCTTTATTTTTCATTTAAAGTAGATATTTAAGTGTTTGTTTTTTTTTTTTTTCCAAAAGAGGTACCAGGTAATGGTCTGTAAGTAGCAAATTCCATGAGCCTGTTTCCAAGTTTTGCTCTAGAGTAGAATTACCTCTTGGAGCTGCAGCAAACAATGTGTGTATCAGCCTGCATGTAGTGTGGATGAAGATTGATTTTTGTATTCAGGACTCCTACATTCTTTCTTTGACCTTTTCCTCAAATTTTATGTGTGGCTTAATGCATTCTCAGATACAACCAGTTTCCAAAATCTCTGTAAACTGACAATGGCAATGTTCTTTTGTGAATTAATTGGATGATGTATATAAATATAGATGGTTGCAGGCTTTCAAACAGGTAATGTCTAAAAATTAAATTTTTTGTAAGTCCTTCAAGTTTAAAATTACTTTTTTTTCATTCAGAACAAAACCATACTTTTTTATTTTTGTTTCCACTGAACTGAAATACTGTCTCCTTTCTGAAGAGCCAAAATAAAATATGGTTGCAAATTTACTTCCTTTTCCACTCTTCTTTTCATTTTATATTTCCCCTCCTTTTATACAGGTCATTAATACTTTATACCTCGTTCTGAATTACTATGAGAACTTTGAATGTGAGGCACAATGTAAGCATGAGGTACTAGCTCATCTATATTACAATTACAGATACAGGCAGAACTCAATAAGCAGAGGGCATATCTGATAATGTCTCATATTCTGTCAGAATAAGGAAAAAGTACATGATAAAAAAAGCTTAGAGGTGACCCACAGGGAAAGTAATGACTTCTAACAAATCTGGCATTTTTTCCCAGTAGAAAAATAACGAAGTAAAGAGAAAGATGAAGAGAAATGAAAGAAAAAAGTTATGTCTTGTAAAATATTTAGAGAGACAAGTTCAATTGATAGTAAAGCAGACAGGTACATTTAGCAGGACCAGAATTGTTCTCTCAGTCTTTGGTTTCTATTCAGATAAAACCTGGAATTACAGTATGAACAGAAATCATATTTCTCCCTCTGTCAGCAAAGGCAACAGAAGTTTTGTGATGGAAATTGAAGTATAACTGGGGTTTTTTCTCCTCTTTAGGTAGTCTCCATATCTGAATGAATTTAAATGGTAGGTTTTGGAAAACACTGAACAGTGCATTTCTTTGTGTACTGAACATGATCAAATATGTCCAAATCAAGATGAGAGATAAATGGCACTGCTGTGCAGACCAGCCACTCATTTTATGGGCTGTATTTCAGTCCATGGACCTGGCTGCCAGCATTCATCCTGTTTTGACAATCCTACCCAAATCACCTTGAAATGGGGTTTCAGCATTTTTCATCCCTATTATTGGTACATTTTGAAGTTGATTCAGCTCATGCTTTGCTTTTGAGAAGCTGGCAAGTTTATTAAGAACCGTTCTGGTGCACTAGATAGAAAAGACCCTTTAGGTCAGGCTGTCCCCTCCTGTTTCAGTTTCCCAGGTGGTTACACTGCCACTGATTTTCCAGTGAAGATGCTTTATAGTCTTCAGATCCCTATCAGGAACAATTCCCAAAATTTAAGTGACATTTTCTCTGTTCCAGATTCCTATCTCTGATTCCTTTTTTATTTCTATTCCTATTTCTAATGCATGACTTTTTTTTTAATATAGCTGAAGTAATTTGTGTCTCTTTCTCTCTGGTATATTCCCCTCTCAACTGAGTAGCTTTGAATGATTAATCCATTACACATACTCTGGTTTTGATCTTGCTAAGCAGTTAAGCTGCAGCTTGCATATGAGAACATGAATAGTTGCCAGATCTTGGAATGTGAATAATTTCTTACAAGCCTGGGTAAATCTATATTCTGAGGTGAAAACTATTAATTTAATTTTTTTCTCAGAGATAACCTTTTTTTTCCTCAGAGATAACTGCTTTTTTCTAATAGCTTTTCTTTTATTTTTCTCTAAAATCCCTTTATTTTGATTTTTTTCCAGATAGACATCTCAGCCTGTTTCCTTTTATGCAATCTGTTCAAAATTTTGTAAAGTGGTCCTTCCCTGTGTCAGACACAAATTAAAATCTAAAAAATAACATGAAAAATATCATGTGATCCCATTGTAATGATGGAAGAAAGATCTTCTAACACCACCTGACTCCTGTATAACTCTTATTTTTGTTGCTGCCCTGGGGGCTGTAAACTCCTGCATCTGCTCTTTGCTTTTCATTCTTAACCTTTTGAATTCCTTGAATGGTACACCTGTCCTGATGAAAAATATGTGTTCACCTCCTGTATATCCATTGGTCAACAAAATTGTGCTGTTTGCTCTTCTATCTCTTCCTCACAAAGTGAAGTAGAAAATAAATAAAACAGAAATAACAGAAATTTTTACACTGTTCAATAAATGCCTCCCCATAATCTGACACAAAGGGTACTCACCAGTGTGAATGTATTTTTGGCTGTAAGGTGGTAGTGAGACACTTTATTAAGCATGAAATAGGACTGCTTATCATGCTTCTCCCATGCATGAACATACACCCAGACAATCCTGTGCCTGAATAACTTATACCTCTCTCAAAGAAATATTTAGTCACCCAGCCATGCATTGCTTGCTACTCTTCACATTTGTCATGTGAAGGTTGGTCTCTTCCTGAAGGTCTCCTCATGAAAACCACCAGCCATGGCAGTGTTTTACTTTATTATGAGTTTATTTTTGCTTTACCTGTGTGCAGTACTCTGCTTTGTTTCAAAAAGAGGTGGTGGAGATAAAACTTCCTTCAACCTATTGGGTGCCTGATCTCATTTTTTTACCATTACTCTACTTTTGTAAACCTGTCCTCCACATCACAGGAGAGAATGAGGAGCTGTGCTGGACTCTGCTTCCTTGGAAATGTAATTACTTTGTCTTGCCAATTTCTCTAGCAAGGGTTGTCTCTTCTCTTTTAAGATTAACTCCTGAAATAGAGATGTCTGCTGTTCCAGCTTGAGAGTTACTGCCTGCAGAGTTATTGACATTGCTCCACAGGAGCTGTGGAAGGGTCAGCACAGTGCCAGGAAAGAGGGTGCATGTTAAGAATTGTGTGGAGTAACAATTTTAATTATATGGTTTAACTAACTTGTTCAGCTTGAAGAACTTCACATCACAGCCTACACCTTCCTCAGGTGGGGCAGTGGAGGGGAAGGTGCTGATCTCCTCCCATTGGTGACCAAGGGGCACATGGAATTGTTCTGAAGCAGCATTGGGGAAGTTCAAATTGGGCATTAAGGAAAGATTCTCCACTGACAGAGTGGTCAGCCAGTGGAACAGACTCCCAGGAAAGTGCTTATGGCACTAATGAGCTCCAGGATGATGCTCTCAGTCACAGGGTTTAGTTTAGGAAATCCTATGAGGAGTAGGGACTTGAATTCTATGATCTTTGTGGGTCCCTTCCACTGGAGATTTTCTTTGATTTTATTTATCCAGGTGATACATTTAGGTAGGCAGCCAGCTGGGATTTGGGCCATAAAGCATCTCAGAGACAATGCCATAAACCTCCTGCACAGCTTGGTATGTAGCAAAATATTTGCGTAGAGAGTAAGGGAAGGTTTGATGTCATCACAGAAGTTTGTGTTCCTAAATGAGGGGTTTAGTTTGAATCAAGAGAAGGAGAAAGATCAGTTAGCTTGAATCAGAAGTGCTGAGAAGGATCTCACAGCAATTCTCATGTGTTGCTCTTCGTTTTCTGTCACAGAGCTTGGCAGACACCAAACTCAGCTCCATTTAGAAGGAATTAGTTAAAGTCTGGGGTTCACCCAAACCAATCAAGACGTAAGTCTGCAATAAGACCACACCACTAGGTTAGGTCCAGTATTAAGTCAAAAACTTGTCTATAGTATGGATATATGGTCTTTAAAACATGCAACTGCTCTTCTTTGGTGCAGACTCACTGCTGCTGGTCTGAATTAATTCTTAAGGTAGGAACAGCCTTTATTTCTGAGGAAAAATGGTGAGCTGGGAATCAGAATTTAAGATAGTCTGAGTTGGCACAAGGAAGATTTCCCAATGAGTCAAGCTGCAAAGTGACAATGGAGCATCTCTCACCAGCGCTTGAAGGCTGTGCTGATACTGGAGGAAGTGAAGAATCTGTCAAACCTTCAGCCATGCCAGGGAGTCCTAAAAGCCTCTCCATGTTTCTAGAAAGCTGGATACCTTCAAAGTAACACAGCATGCTGGTCATGAAAGTTCAGCTTGAAAAACAAAATCCCCAGGTTCCTGAGATGGCTTTAAGTGTTTCCAAAACAATGTCAGCACTGCAGCACTTTGCAGAGGAGTAGAATATTCCCATGTAAACTTTCTCACGAAAACATTCTGCCAAATACTCTCTATTTGATTTCAATCTTATCTGAAAGCATTTTTAAGCTGCAGTATTTTGGAAAGGGAAAATATCACTGCTCTGACTTCAGTGATCTAAATTACTGTTTTGCCATGGGGATAAAGAAAAGAGGAACTATTTCTAAAGACACAGTGGAAGTAGGATGCAAACATTGTTGCTTTGCCAGTAATACTCAATAATTTTCAGAAGTTTCTTGAAAAAAAAGGAAAAAATGTCTCTGAAATAGAAAGAGAAATGAAAATGTCACGAAGCTTAATTTAATTTTCAACATTGTAAAGATAAAAAAAGTAACAATGAAGAGGCATAATTATGTTAATTCCATCAAACTCAGACCCCACAGATCGGGCCCCAGAAAGCAGTGCACATACATCTACCCTGAATATGCATTTGGGCAAAACATTTTTATATATGTTGAAAACCAAACAGCATTAGGACATGTTGTCATTTTGAATAATATTGCTTGCAAAATACCTTGAAACTTCCTTTATCTATGACTGTTTATAAACTTTTCATGATCCTCCATTCAAAAGAAATTGTTAAGTAATAAATTTTATATTTGCTATATTAATTTTGTAATGTGAAACATTAATGCTGGGGGTTCTTTTTTTTTTTTTAATGCATAGATCAAACCAGTTTCTTACAAATATTTTCAGGCCTTTTATTCTTGTAGGTTTGGTGCATACATGTCAAAGTGACCAAGAAATCTATTGATATAGTTGTGTTTGCCTTACATGCCAGTTAAATTCTCTTAATCCAGCTAAATTGTTATATGAATAAAGAATGGGAAGTTAAATTGTTGATACAGAGGAGCTAAGCAGAAGACGCTAAATATTTAATGCATTGGCAGAAGGACTTTGGTAACATTTCCTTCATTGAACAAACAAGCTGGCCCACCCCATATGGAATCACACACATAATTATTTCTGAAAAATCTGTTGCAAACTTCTGATTATCTGCATAGCTCTTGGAAAGAGCTGCTGGGGAGATCTTAGGCTAGAAGTGTCCAGCTTCATCCTCCTGTCTGGAAGAAAGCCTTGTGCTCATGAGGATGATAAATATCAAAGAGATTTCCCAAAACCAGTCCCTAGTCTGTCTTCCATGGGTTGACATTTACCCTTCAGATTCCCCATGTCGCATGAGTTGTACTGATGGACATTTTGGGAGATTAGATCCCATGTTTCCACTCTGTGAGCTCAGTTAAAAGCTCGATATGAATTCCATCCTCCTGAGCCTCCCCTCAACCTGAGGAGCACAGAGCATGTTCCAAACTGAAATCCTTTGGGCAACACAACATTGTTCAAGCCCTGTGGCAGCACATCTCCATTGAGGTTAGATGCAAAATAATGGATTAATGGTCTGATCTGCTGCACAACCCCAGATGGAACACATTTTGGTCTCTCTGTGGAAAAGGCACAAAAATTCCCCAAGGCTGATGTTTTCCCATCTCTGCATCAAAGCAGTGATACAGAATCTCCTGGGAATTTTAATACAGCTGCCTCATATTCTCCTTATCTTCTAGATGATGACTGAACCATCCAGACTGCAATTTCTGCACTGCTTAGAGTTTCTTCTGGGGTACTTTGTGGGAATCCAGCAGGTGCTTTGCACCCAGGAAGAATTTTTTTGGCATTGAGTAGCTGCCAGCAGGATGCCAATTTCCATGGTTGTGCAAGCACCTAAGTTGGAACCTTATCAATCCTTCAAGGTTTGATATTTTTTTCTCTTGCTGGTATTTATTATTCAATGAGTATGTGCATGTTCAGACAGTTTGCATTCTCCTAGTACTATCATTTTCCCATAAATATACATTATTGGTCACTGCCAGAGGCAGGAACTATGGGCTGGATTAATATTTCATCCAGTCTTAGTATTTATGCAGTTACAGCTCTGAAGTTTCACAAATCTGACATCTGGACCTCTCTTCAAAGGTGGTAAAGTCACATCCTTACCATAGCTCAGGTTCTGTATCTTCTCTGAACCTCTTCCTACAGAGAGGAGTGAAAGGAGAATTTTTCTTTTTGTGTAGCTTTCTTTGCTCTCATGTTTGTTCTTTTATGAGTAAGAGAGAGAGGACAAATAGAATTATGTTTCATTTGGAGGAGAAAACGATGACTTTTGTGTGTGTTCTCTGTCAGCAGCATGTATCCCTGAAGTAATGTGCCATGATTACTGAGTGCTCATCAGTCTGGATCTCTGGTAAGGAGTAATAAAATAAATCATCATGAAGTATAGCCACATTAGTCCTGACTGTGTTAGTCTTTAATGATAACAAGAAAAAAGGCAGCATTTTCAATTAATTAGACCAAGAAAGGTTGAGTTTCTACATTTTGGTGGACAATGGGTTGTGTTCCAATGAAGGTATTGGATAATGTTTTCCTTACTGTTTCTGAAAGTTCTATAGGTATTCAGGATCAATTTCATTAAAGAACTGGCAAATTGGGAACTAAACTTTCATCATTAGATATTTAGGGACATGAGACTCCTACCCAAAACACCTGAATTGGGCTCACAAAACAAACAGGCATGATGAAAACATCCAAAGCAGTAATTCTAAACCACAGGCTTGTGTAAATACTCTTATTCTGAAATCAGTGCTCTTTAATTTTTGCTTCTCTCTAAACTCTTTTCTAAATGACTCAAACCAAGCTGAAAAAAAACAATGTAATTTTCATGCCAGAATAAAAGCACCTATTAGCATAATTATCCTGCTTTCCTGAGAAACCAGGGCCTGAAAGGGAAGATGGAAATGTCCAAAAGACAGAGAAAAATTATCAGCCATGGTTTTGTGGGTGTTCGTGTTCTTTCTTGTCACAAGCAGGTGAAGGTGCTGCTCTAAACAACTCCACTGGATAGGCCTCAGAATAATTTATATTCAAATGTTTTTTTGTTCAAAGATTTCTTGTATAGAGGATTATGCAAAATAGGTCTGTGCCTTTTCTTCACTGAGTAAATAGGTTATGTAAAATTTCAGTGATATTTCACTATGCATTCCATTTTGCTGACCAATAAAGGGAGTGCATGTGCATATTTCCTTGGAAGAGACCTGAGCATAATGTCATCCAAAATAAACTCTGCTTTGCCAGGAAGAGACAAAGAAACATTTTCTTCCTCACTCATGACTTAAACAGGGGGAAGAGGACCCCAGTAATTTGTAGTCTGTCATCTCAAGGCAGTAAATGAATTTGACATTTCTGGTTTTTCTTGCATTTCTTGTCTACCTTTTTTATCCTGGAGGATAGAACTGGAACAAATCTTTCTACACAAAACTTCACAATATATTGATTCAATAGCTTGACATATAAAACTTGGATTAAAACAGAATTTCAAAAAGTTTTGAAAGCTAGTTAAAACTGTATCCTACCTCCACTGCCGAGCTGATAATATCAGTTTGGGATCCCATTCCTGGAAATCAGTTATCTGAGACAGGTTTTGCTTTATTTTTAAATGGACATTTGTAGTCTTCCCTTCGTGACTTGACTGAGCAGTGAAACACTTCATATTTTGACTTTGATTTTCTCACTCTCAGTCATTGATCAAGTACCAATGAGGAGATATACAGTAGTTTTGTTTTCTGGACATTATTTCAGCCTCTATTTCACCAGGTTGTCCAGAGAAGCTGTGGAGGCCCCATCACTAAAATTTTTCAAGACCAGATTTGATGGGCAACCTGTTCTAGTGGGAGGTGTCCCTGCCCATAGCAGGGGTTTGGAATGAAATTATCTTTAATGTTCCTTCCATCCCAAACTATTCTGTGATTCTGTGATTCTGACACCTGGTTGAACGGCCACAGTCAGTGGTTAAAGTCTGATATTCCCCCACCAGCTCAAGCCTGGGACATCATCCCTGTGCTGGGAGCTGTGATCTTACATCAGAACACCAACACCACTGTGAGGAAGAGCCTGGTATTTGGAGCACAGTGAGTAAATAGCCTCATATCAAGTTTTTTCAGAGAATTTAGATGGATGCACCTTGTTTGTCATGCTGTGTGCAGGAGCATACAAAAGCCCATAAGCAAGTATTGAACCAATATTTGAAATTATCTGAGAAAAGTTATTTGGGATTCTGAGCTGTGGCTGCAGCTCCTGACCCTGCCACAGACACTTCATAGAGCTTGGGCAAAGCTCTCTGTACTCTGCAGCTTAAAATGGAAATATTGGATCTTCATTTCCTTTCTGTTTGTCTTCTTTCCCTCCACAGAACAGGAAGATTTTTTTATGATTCTGCTCCACAATCTCTGAAAAGGAGATTAAGGTTTTTCATGGAGCTGCCTGTCTGTTGTGAACCGTAAATAATAAATACACAATTCTGTTCTATGAAACAACAAGCTTTATCTTCCATATTATATTGCTGTTCAAAAAGTCCTATTGCTATTTCAGCTGGAAAAAGCAAGCATAAATTTTCTCTCACTAGTGGGACAGGAAATTTTTCTGCAATTTGAAAAAAAAAAGGGAATATGTGGCACCCTAAAGCCACCTGCACATTTTGATTACGGAGTGATTTGGAATGTGCATTGACAATCTCCAAAATGCTCTTCTACCTGTTAAGCTAACTACGTGCAGAAGGCCATAAATGCTGAGGTTTAGATAAATCCATGACATTTCCAGCTTAATGGCAGTGTTCAGCTTGCTGTTCTCACTGCCAGCAGTACTTCTGGATTTAATTGTTGAAGTGCTTCTGCTTCTGAACAACTGATGTGAAGTGACATGTAAAATAAGAACTTTGCAGATGGGGAAGGTTTCATTTTTCATTTATTTCCCCACACACACACTAAGACTATCCTAATGAATATGGTACCAAAATTCAAGATCTGTGAATTTCCTCCCCTCTCAGAATCTCTGCTGGTCAGAGTGACCCTGAGATACATACAAGTCTCTTTTCCCAGCCCGGCTGTCAAAGGAGTCAGAGCTCTTCAGTTCTTGGTCTCAAGGTTGTTTATTGTTCCTTATCTATAAAATTTTTTCTCTTGTTCAGCTGAGGTCGGCTCATCAGGACAGTCAGAAGCACTCTGCTTGCCCCTGGGCAGTGTTATCTTTTTATACTAAAAACTACATATACAATGCTTACAATTACTTTCCAATACCTATCACCTATGTTAGCCAGTGAGCTTCTACTCTAAACTAATCTAAAAGTGCCAACATCACAGCAGAAGATGGAGGCCAAAAAGAAAAAGGAGAAAGGCTGGACATGCTCAGATTCTTCCATCTTGCCTCCTGAACCCCTATCCTAAAAAATCTATTTTTCACCCCGTGATAAATTCACTATCATTCTAAATAAACTTTCATGGCTTGTAATTCTTCATATAAAGGTTGGTAATTGTTTTTTCCAAGGGCTTAATCAAAGGCACAGGAGTCTTGGACTCTGTGCCAAGGTCTCTGAGACCCCTGGGCAGAGTCTCAAGTCGTCCAGGGCAGCCAGAGGAATTTCTTGGGTTCCCACACCCCCCAGGATTTTCCAGCAGGACAAGAAGACTGCAGGAAGGACAGTTCCTACTTAGAGGACACAGCTCTGCAATTTTACACCTGGTTTCCTCTCCCTCCTTCTCCACCACACACACATGGCACCAGCTCAAACTTCCCTTCATACTCCCTCCTCCCCAACTCTTTGATTTAAAAACTCAGAAGTTTAACTGAAAATTGATCTAAAGCTTTTTGCTACTCAAACTATCAACTAGCTTTGGTCCAGACCCAGGTCTAAACAGAGGCATTTGGAAACACAGGGCTGTGCTGGGCTGGAATTCTGTCACAGTCAGAGTTGAGCTCAGCAGGACAGCAGAGGAGCCATCCAAAGCTGTCCCTTTGGCCATCCTGAGCTCACTGAAGAATTATATATTTTATTTGCCTCCCTCAGCAGCTTCCAGGCTGAGTTCCTCTGCACACGCTTGAAACCAAACTCCCTAGAAATTTCCATGGTAACACTTGGAGATGTCACAGTGAATTCAGCAGCCACCTGTGCCTGATTTTCTTTTTAACAGAGAGAGCCTCACTTTACACTGGTGTTGCCTGTCCCTGAGAATCCCTGGATCAGCACATGGTCAGGGGGAATGGAATATTCTCCATGCTGCAGTCAGAAGGAATTGGGCATTGCTTCTGGTTCTGCCACTGGTTTCTGGGGTGATTGGGACCAAATCTATTTGAAGAGAAAATCATTAGTGTTGAAATAGACCTCCAAGATCATCAAGCCCAATCTTTGGAACACCTCTGCGGGGGTTTGACCAGGAAGAAGTGGGAATTCTGGGATGCTGTGGTCAAACCAATGGGTGCTCGGATTTTGATATTGGCACC
>JAXCLO010000114.1:149607637-149623464 GCA_035583995.1 Arremon aurantiirostris
GCTTTGCTTATTCCTGGTCACATCTCACAGCAGACACCAGGGAGAGGGTATTCTCATGGGGGCACTGGCTCTGTGCCCGGCTTAAACCATGACAACCTCCTTGTCAATTAGACCACTAAGTGCCCAGTCATTTCCTGAACATTTCTGGGGATGGTGACTCCACCACCCTCTTATTCCAATACTTAACCAACTTTTCACTGGAGAAATACTTCCTGATGTTCCAGCCTGAGTCTCCCCTGGCAAAACATGAGGCCACATCCTCTTGTAGTGTCACTTGTTACCTGGGAGGAGACACCCACCCCCACCTGGCTACAAGCTGATATCAGGGAGTGTGAGGTCCTCCCTGACCCTCTTCTCCGGGCTAGGACACAATAAAAATTATTTTATATTATTAATGCAAATTTATGTTATATTTAATTTATAAATTAATGAGCTATTGTAACACTATTTCATATTAATTCCTGACAAAATCTGAAGTTCTCTAGGGCAGTGGCTCCCAGTTCCAAAAATATGTGCACATCCTATAGGACCTTTGTCAGATCTGCCAAACCCCTGTGAATGTCTCAAGTACCTTGGGGTATCTCCAGTCACACTGGGTGCATCATTAGGCAAATGAACTAAGCTCTGTTTTCCCTGCTGGCTTCAGCCTGATCAGCAGAATGCCAAGAACTACAAAATGCTGCTGCAAAGCACATAATAAGGCAAGGATCGAATGCATTTCTTCAGGAAATGCTGTATGCATCAAGATATTAGCTCAGCCTTGTCTCCATCCATCTAGGATTAATTATTCTCATTTGTGTACTTGTCATTGTTGCACATAAGATTATTTTCCTTGAAAATGGGACCACATAACTGCCTCTCCTTATCCCTTCTCCTCTTAATGAAAGTCTTCCCATCCCCTAAAGCTCCAGAAGAGAAAATAATGCCATAGCATCTGGATTTTATTGGTGGGAGTGACAACATGCTCCAATCTTTCTTTATACTCAATTGCTCCCTGACAATTAAAACAAAACAGGATTTCTGCAGCAAACAGGCAGTTTGACTGTGAAGCAAAATGCACTTGTGAGAGAACAAACTCACCTGGATGATTATCCCTTTTCCAAGAAAGGATTCAATCAGGGCAAAGAGAACTGAATTCTTTTCCAAAAGGAACCAAAGACAGAGGCAGAACCAAGGCTGAACTCATGTTTTAGAGTCTGCTGATATAGTTGAACACAGTTTGTGTATTTGTGTCACTTTTAAAATGTTTTAGAGAGAAGAAAGGTTTGTTTTTCTGTGAACAGTTCCATGTGAACAGGGAATTTTGTGGAGTTTTATTTTTCCAAAGCCCCATCCTTTAAAAACAAGCAAAGTTTTGGTTTTGGTTTTGTTTTTTGGGGTGTTTGTTTGTTTGTTTGCTTGTTTGTTTGTTTGTTTTAAATGGATGCATTTCAACCATGAGGCAGATCTTGCCAGTTTTAGGGAAACTCATTTTCAGAAGGATGTCCTGGAACTCCCATGCACCCCACCAGGGAACACAGAAACAACAGTTTAAGGATACCAGATATAGATTGAGCTCTCAGGTCTTAAAAAAGGGTTTTCTTGGTCCTAAATATGCTCTGAAATTGGGCATTTCTTGGTCTCAATATTCTAGGTTATGTCCTTTATATCTGGGATATTACCTGTCTTGTGATGATATTTTATTCCATTATTTTTCATGTAAGTATTTGTCATAGCAGGAGAAGATTTATTTATTTGTTTATCTATTTATTTATTGAAATATAGTAAAAAGTAATTAGGAGAACTTTCGGTTTTAAATTATTTTTATATTGAAAATAGGCAAATGAAGACTTAGAAAATGAAATGTGTTTCAGAAGACTGATATTTACCCCCAAACCACCTACCAGCTGGGTTTTAGCTAAAGTGTTTTGGTAGTATGGAAACTTAAATGCAGTTGGGGAAGTCATGGAGCAACACAGAGATGATGCACGAGAAGGGGTTTGGAACTACAGCTTCTCCCATGGTGGTCTACAACTTCGGATGTATTTGGAAGGGTGGGAGCACACGAAAATGTCCACTCACTCCTCTGCAGCAGCCAACTTCTCTGTGTGGTTCAGAGCATGAGCTTTAGAGCAGCTCAGGCCTGTGCACCTTTTCAAGCTGAGAACAAATTGTCCAAGCACACACACATACTGCTATTTACTGGGGTTTCACATTCCCCAGGTAGCTATGTCACAGTCTTCCCAATCAGTATTTCCATATTGGGAATTAAATTCAAGAAGAATCAGAGTTTAGTGCCAAAAAAGGGTTTTATCTTGTGACAGAGCCTGTCTTTATTTCATGGATGCTGTGGGCAGAAGTCCTGATCTGAGGTGTGAGATCTGGAATATCACAGTGTTGTAATATCTCCATTGCAATTCGTGCTGCTCATTTCTACTTTCCAGTGAGAATTCACCAGGAGCAAAAGGAGCCTCCAAAGAAAACAACCTTCCCTGGTTGTTGAATAAGAATATAAGTGCTTCTTAGTAATTCTTTTACCTATATTGTAAGTGTAAGCAGCTTATGTTGTCCCAATTTGTTCCCATGCAGTCTGGATTTCTGAGTGGATTTTTGGGAACATTATACCTACATATTATACAGTTTACTAATTATTTCTGTAACTGGCACCTGCTTCTGTTACACTGTTTCTGGGTCAGAAAATATAATTACTGCAAATATTATAAATTGTAGTTGAAAATGTACAGAAAATCGCGCTATGAGAAGCCAGTGTCCATAAAGGAGGAGTCCTGCAAGTTTATTCAAATAAAGGGAGAGAGTCCACCAGGGCACAGCCCCCAGGATTTTTTCTCTCTTGTTTTGGAGGGCACAGCCTCCTTTTATCCCAAATTCCCAGATTGAGGAATAAATCACACAAGACTCCATTTTCCTCATGGTGGAAAAAGGCCCTTCTTTATTCACATAACTTACACAGTTTAACAGACCTCATGTGTGACTCCAATTGGTTAGTAGCTTTCTTGCCAGTTACATCATTGATTAGTTAAAGGTATTTTACTTGTCCATCAAATCTCTCTACTCTTAAATTCTTCTCACATTTTCTTTTAATGGGACAGATTTAATGTTTCTGCAGGTGCCAGTTGTTTTCCACTCAGGAATAGATTGTTATATTAACAAACTGTTTGCACCAGGATCAGTTTCACATGGGAACTTACAAAGTGCTAGCTTGACAAGGCCAGCCACTGATAGAACAGAGCAGGCCTGATTTTATGAAGCCTTTCCTTTATAATTTTTCTACCTTACTGCACCACCTGGCTGCATGTTGCACTCTTCCTTTCCCCATAGGTTCAGCCTTCCCAAACCACCTACCCCATATTTCCCCTTGAACTTGGCATTTTACCCCAAAACTCAGAAACTCAGGCTTGTGCAGACCCGCTTGTTTCAGGAGTCAGTGTCCAGGTTCTGTAGCAATCCTTGAAGTTGATAGAGACATTAAGACCCATTCCAAAGATGTTAACATCCATCCCCTCATCCATACTATTTCTCACATTTGTAAAGGCATTAGCACACATCTTTCCTATCAAAATAATAAAAAATATTCAAAGAAGGTAAATACCACCACAATATGTTAAAGAGAGGTGGCAGTACATCAGCGAGATTGCTTCAGAGACAAACCACCAGGATCAATTTCTATTACCAGGCTAGATTTTCCTTTTTTCAAAATTGGTGATTGGCATTGTTAGCGATGGACTGTTTTTCAAATGCTATTTGTCCATTTTCTAAGCAAGAAATTCACCATGGTGGAGGCAATGGGAGCAGCTTATTAAATCACTGGATGTGTGTTCAGATCCAAACTGTTCACTGGCGACCATGCTTGGGAGAGGGCCAGGAGCCCAGATCTCTCTTGGGCTGGGGTAATAATTGTTGAAACATTAAATACAGGCAGAGAAGCAATACCAGCTCCTCCCTCAGTGTTATTTTGCATAATGTCCTTCCCCATGGCAGGGGATTGGAACTAGAGGATCTCTAAGGTTCTTGCAGCCCAAACCATTCCATGATTCTGAGTTCCTGAAGCTGTTTACTTGGAAGAAAGCTCAGATGTTGGGAACTAAAAACTACAGACAGAAAGACTCATCTTGAGACAACTACTGGAAATTAAATGCTCCCAGCATTCAGATAATTCTGGCCTTGTACACTGCAGACCCATAGGAGGAGCCTGAAACCTGGGTGAAGTCTGTCCCTTTTGCTTAACCTCAGATATCCCACGCTGTCCTGCTGTCCCTGGGCAGAAAAAAGGGCTTTGGATTTAAGCAGTTCTAGGCAAGACTCTTCATCATAAGAAGTTTGTGGTAATTCGAATTAATCACAGTCTAAATGTGCTTCTCTATTCATTACAGAACCAATTTGTGCAACCAGTTCCAGTGCTGAATTCCTGTTTAGTCCTTCTCTTATCTGAGAGAAGATGTGTCTGATTGCTTGTTGTTTTCAAAGCTTCAAAAACATCCAGGGTTACTCAGTGGCAAACCATAACCAACAAGGCTCTTAATTCCACTTTCCGTTCTGTTGAAATGGTAATTTGGCACTGACAATCTCCCAGGTCCTTTCATGTACCCAACTCCTGTCCTTTCAAAGCTTAAGCCTTTGTTAGAATATTAAAATAATCCAATAGTATACAGGACCAGAAAGATGCTGTGAAGATAATTACAGTCAAAATTGAAGGTGATAACTGCACTACAGAAATGGAATCATGCTTTGAATGCTTTAGATCATCAGTAAACAGTTTGTTCTTCAAAAACATTTATATGATGTCCTGGAAAACCCTTGTGGACATCCAAAACGTGACTTTGCTCTTTTCCCTCTGGCTCTCAGTCTCTTTTAAAGACCACATGGGCTCTGCTTGTTCACTGCTGAGCACTGAACTAATTTATTCCAGCCTGCCGGTTCCATCATCATGCCAGTTTGTTTCTCATCCCAAGTCCCTTAATTATTTTATGCAAACTGGGGTTGCCCAGTGGAAATACTTTATTGAATCAGGCCACCTAGACATGTCTTCTGCTTTGAATGTGCTTTGTCAGGAGGCAAAGAGAGAAAACTGGAGCAGATTTGGGAAAAAGAAGGGAGAAAAAGAAAAGCATTCATATTGCATCTGGTTGATTTTGCAATAATGTAAATGAGAACGAATTAAAAGGGCTTTTTACTCATAAAGGAGAGAATGTGAGAGAAGGTCATGTGCTGTTTCACGAGTTCTTGTTTGTCATTAGCACTGCACTAATTTCTTCTCTCTCTTTTAACTTTGTGTTTGCTGTTTGCTGCTCCCTCAGCTCCTCAGACTGCAGCAGTGGATGATGGACACGTTTCCCGTTTAGTCATGAAAGACCTGTGTCTATCTTCCATTAGATTAATGTTTTCCAATCATATTGCACAGAGTAATAACCATCAGCCTGCTGGTAGCTTTTACACATTTTAAGTAATTTTTCTCCCTTGACAAGACATCAGATTAACATTGTAAAGGAGAAAGTTAATGCCCATGCAATATTTAGACAGACAAAGAGAGAAATTACATCTAATCAGGCCTGGTGTGAGTGATTTCATTAAATCCTGTTCTAAGAGATCCAGATTTTTTATGTTGACAAACATTAATTATATTTTCTGTTAATAAACAAGTTAATTTGCTCTGGTTTTTCACCTCTTCCAGGAGCACTGACACCTTTGAACCACACTACTCTCTATGAAAAAATCCCCTAAAATCTGCTTGAATGAATCTCCTGTGATTTTTAGAACTTATTCCAGACACAGTGCACAACAGAGAATGCAAACCACTGCAAATTCATGGAATCACAGGATGGTTTGGGGCTCCAAACCCCATCCAACCTGGCCAGAACAAATTGGTAAGTCACTTCTATAATGTATATTAATATAAAAATGCCTTCAGATTAATATATAAAGAGTGTTGATGGAGGCTTACAATTGTGTGGCACAATGTGCTGAAAGCAATTTAGGAAATTCAGCTGTTCACAGCTGTCTAAGACATTTCTCCAGTATCTTAACGAGGTTTGGGAATCACAGAATCACAAAATCACAGAAAAGACCTCTGAGAACCCTGAATCCACCCTTTGAAGATGAAAACAAAAATGTAAAACTGTCATTTAAAAAGGACATTTAAAAACAACATCTGAAACAATCCACTGGATGCTCCAGAATTCATTATTCATTGTGTCTCAAGGTAATAAATTTTTTGGCAGAGACAGTTGGAGTTTTCATTTTTCTCCTTGCACTGTTCTCATGTTGTCCACTTCTTCCCTTGAGTCATTTCTTTGTTTTTCCCCATTCTTTCCAAGGTCACCTGAAGGTTTTCCCAGCTGATGCAATAAATTAATTCACTTTGTTTTACTTGTTCCCTCAAAAATAGCCAGACCAAGACTACTACATCCAGCAATCAACTTGTCCCTTCCTTTATCCAGACTGAGAAGCCGAGCTGCTCAACAAATAGCTCCAATTTATGTCCATCATCCTCAGTGTAAGGTAGTTGTCAGTGTGGGAGAAGATGATATAATACAGCTCTGACTGCTCTGCTTCCCCAGCTCCAGGGGCCTTTTTGTGGTGCTATTGACCTTGGCAGAGCTGGGAAGTTTTATTTAGTGTTGCTGTTTTTCTTCACTGAAGTTTACATATTTTAACTGGCTCGGGAGATGTGTGTGTGCGTGTGTTTCAGACAATAAATGACTTCAGGCATTCTGATTCTATCAGTCAGTGAGATCTATCTTCCTCTGCTCTGAAGGCTACCACATTTTATACTGAAACAGCTGAAGATCTGCTATTGAAAATGCATATTATTTCAACTTGTTTTTTTATTTTATTTTATGAAAACAACTTCATCATTTTGTTGATACTTTGGAAGCCCTACTTTGTGAGACTACGTTGACTCAGTGCACAAATTTAATTCTTAGAAATAATATGCTGAAATTTACTTTACCAGTAAAGGTTTGTAACATTAAATGCTTAACATATAATACTTTTTTTTTCAAGAATTGAAAAAATAAAATTAAAAAAAATAAATACAGGAAAAGAAGTGCTTGTGTGGAAAACATCCCTAAAATAACAAACAACTTAATGCTAGAGGTGAATGGTGCAGCCACCTCCAAGAATATTCTTGTAAGATTCAGGCAGAAAACACTTTGTGACAACGGTTTATAGTAACACTTTAAGACTTAGAGAATCTGAACATAAACAGAGATGAATATACATAAAAAATAAGTAGTTACCTAAGTAAATAAATGAAAAATAGCTGCAGTATTTGGGTATCATCTCTGTGAAGAAATATCCCAGTCAGAGAAAAACATGAGATAGTTATCTGTAGATCTTGGATGTCTTTCTATAAAATCTCTTGTATTCTTAGGTGTCAGATCAGAGATTTACCAAGTACTGAGCACAGCAGATCTGGAATGGCTTGAGAAAAGCATTTGTTCCAAAACATGAATGTGACTGAATTAACATTTCTGAAAGAGGAGGGGCTTTTGTGGCTGATTTTCTTAGAGCTGTTGGCAAATTATAACCTTCCAAGCTGTTTGCAGGCTATGAAATGCACAGTGGAAATAATCAGGAAATGGATAACGGGGAAATATATTTCTTTTTGTTTCTTCTTGATTTTTCACAGACAAATGTTTGGTGAGTTCAGGTGTAAGCCAATGAAAGACCAAACAAACACAAGAATTTAAGCATTCTTTTCTTCCTGTGCAAGCATGATTTTGGTTTGATTATAGTGAGTCCATTAAAAATTGTCTGAAGCAAACATTTTGACCTTTTGTGACAGGTAGCATAGCTCACAGCAGAATTGTCACCTTTCCTAAATTTTTATCAGAATATTCACCTTTGGGGATCATTATTTCTGAAGAGGAAAGATGGTAGAGATTTTGCAAGGAAAAATTACTGTTCTGACACTTGTACAGGTCCTTTTGTAGCTGTGAACAGAAGTGAGGCAAGGTCAGGGGAAATAGGAAATATCTTTTATGATATCCTTGGAAAAAAAAAAACAAAACCACCACAGGTGCTTTTAACACCTTCTTCAAATCTCTGATAGAAACTGCAGCTTTCAAAATAAAATCCAGCTTGAAAACAGTTGCTTTGAATTTCCCTTGATCTTTCATTTCTCAGAGTCTCCAAGGCTTTCCTGTGTAATTGTACAACATACCTGGAGAGAGACATGGTACTCAACAGTTTTTTACTGTAAAAACTTTGGGGTGAAGATCTGTTTTTCTTTTGACACCCAGGGCAAAGGGTTTGATATTTGAGTGCTTGGATGCTTCTCCCACGTTTAGTTTTCTCTGTTTACTTGACAACTGGAAACACATCTTTCACTTTCTATTTCTAGTGCACTGATGTTTCCATCAGAGCTGAGTCATCTCAGACAAAG
This sequence comes from Arremon aurantiirostris, assembly GCA_035583995.1. Taxonomy (NCBI): domain Eukaryota; kingdom Metazoa; phylum Chordata; class Aves; order Passeriformes; family Passerellidae; genus Arremon; species Arremon aurantiirostris. Next base: position 149,616,021 of record JAXCLO010000114.1, read on the forward strand.
CAGAAAGAATGAGACTTTTGGGTGCAAGCCTTCTTACTTGGATGTTTCTTTGGGGATGAAATGAGTCACAATTGATGGGTCCTATTTTTCTCCATTTTTAGAGGGAGTTCAGAGAAATTTATCAGATAGAGGAGTCAAGATAGAAACACGTTTGACTACCATCCTAGGTTTCTTATCTATCCCTTCAGATCTGGGGTATTGAATTTGTTCAGTGATCACTCTAGAGGACTCAAGAGGCCATAGTGCTTAAGCTTCACTTTCAGGAATAGGGAGAAAATGCATTTTGTTTTTTTATTTTGAAGATTTTATTTGTTACTATAGAACAAATGACAAATATTATTCACTATCTGCTTAAAATAAACTACTCATAGTATAGAATGATTTGGGTTGGAAGGGACCTTCAAGATCATCTTATTCTAACCCCTGCCAAAGGCAAGGACACCTTCCACTAGAACAGCTTGCTCAGAGCCCTGTCCAACCTGGCCTTGGACACTTTCAGGGAAGGGGCAGCCACAGCTTCTCTGGACACCCTGTGCCTGGGCCTCACCACCCTCACAAGGAAAAAAATTTATCCAAATATCTAATTCAAACCTCCCCTCCATTAATTCCATTAACAGGAGATTTGCTAGTGGCAGGTGCAAAGCTGATCCCATTCAAAACATTCCATGATGTGCTCAACTCTATCTGTGAGCCAAGGAACCTTTGGAGATGTTTCCTAAGTAATTTCACCAGTTTGTGGATCATCCAAACCCTTTTTGGTAACACAGATCATGATGCAGCTGAAGGAGTTCTCAAGATGCCTTCCAAAAGTTTTTCCCCTTTCCTGTCACAGCTGTTTCTCCACAATTATTGCCTCCCTTGTCCCTCACATCCCACAGCAAAGTTCTGAGCATCCAGAGGTCAGATGGGCTCCCAAGCACTACACATGATTAAATTTGCAATTCAAAAGAAACTGTTATGTATCCAACTGTTGTTAAGAATCAGGCCAAGGTTTAGAGCTTTCCAGGATGGGCCACAATAGCAGGAAACAGATCCCTGCTGGGTAACTTGTACATCTTTCACCTCCATTCCCAAGCCTTTATTTCCTTAAGATCTTGAGATAATGTTGCTTCTTAGCTTTTTATCAGACTGTTTGTGAGCACTGGAGGAAATGTTTTGCTATTAAGGCAGCATCTGATGCTTAAACACTTTCAATCTCTCTCAGGGAAAGAAGAGGGGAACAGATGTTAACATCTGCTTTGTTGAATCTGGCCTACATTTTCTCGTTGCCGACCCTCTCTTTTTCTCCCCACAGTGTATTGCAGTAGCATCCTGCCAGACAAAAACCATAAAACTTCATTCTGCAGTTCTTCTGCTGAAATCAGAAACCTGTAATTGGAGCACAGACTATCTCTAGAACAGAAAGAAAGTAACAACAACAAATCCCTCAACTCCAAATTTGTAAAGTTCGTGTGACAAAAGACTTCAGGCATCTGTTCCTCTGGCAAACTTACTGCCAGTGTTACCTTCTCAAATATTAAATAAATAAATAAATAAAGATACAAAAAGGGCAAGAGTTATTTTCATCATGAATTCTGCTTGCTCTGCCTCCCCACAGCCCAGTTTTGTATAGGAGCTGTCGGCTCAGTAAAGAGCCCTGCAGCACCATCTCAGAGAATATCTCTCCTATATCCAGATTTTGCTGTAAATCTTTTAGAACTGCACACAGCAATGACATGCTTCATCCCAAATTTTAGCAGCCCACAATCTTGATGTTATGCTTTAATTGAATGAAATTACACTTAGTCAGAGCTTGAAATTTCTGATTTACTCAGATGCCATTGTTTTCACACACAAAGCTCTTGCTCTGTACTTTTTTCCCCCTCACCCTTTCCCTCTTGAATTATTTAACACTTAGAAAGCTGAGCTTTGCCACTTTTATCTCCATCCCCAGTTTTATTGCTATCTAAGTGATTTACAAATCAAGCCTTGCATCTAATGGCACTGTGTATTTCCATTTCCAGTGCTCTTCTTTACTGTCGGCTCTTGTTGGATGGGGCAAACCTCAGACACAAATAACTGAAATTAATGTCAAGTTGCATCACATGCAGCTTGAATTTCAATTATGGGATCTGAGTGAAAATGCATGTTTTCAGCAAACAGCAATAACGCTGCAACTCCCATTACTAGAAAGCATCACACGCAAGACAAAGACATAGGAGCTCAAAAGCTTAAAACAAATCTGCTTGGCATTTAGTTAAGACCAATAAGCTGAGAGAATGAGCAGTCATTCCCTGCCCTGTGATATGTCTGTGCCTGTTTAGAGCCTGGAACTGCAATGTTTTCTTCCAGAATAATAGGAAGTGAGCAGGGATTAATCTACACTCCTAAGCCCTAGTGCATCCTAAATAAATGGTGGTTTGAGGGCAAGGCAAGTGGCTCAGCCCATCTTTAATTCTGTATTCAGGGACCTGAGGGTGCTGGCAGTGGCTGAACATGATCCAATATGTGACAAATGGGCAAGGAGGCCAATGGCCTTCTGGCTTCTGTGTCAGCACCAGTGTGGCCAGCAGGACCAGGGCAGGGATTGTCCCTCTGTGCTGGGCACTGGGGAGGCCACACCTCGAATTCTTGGGTCAGTTTTGTGCTCTTCATGACAAGAAGGACATTGAGGTCCTGGAGTGCGTCCAGAGAAGGGAATAGAGGAAGGGGCTGGAGCACAAAGTTGATGAGGAGAAGCTGAGGGAGCTGGGGGGGGCTCAGCCTGGAGTAAATGAAGCTCAGGGGGTCCTTATTGCTCTCTACCTTTTTCAGGAGGGTAGAGCCAGGTAGATTTTATCTGCCATGTCTCAAGCAGAAGGATGGGAGGAAATGACCTTAAATTGCACCAGGGGAGGTTCAGATTATATGTTAAGAAAAAAATCCACCATGGAAAATATGGATACACATTGGATTAATGCCTAAGTGTTGGAGTCACCGCCCCTAGTAGTTTCCAACAGGCTTCTAGATGGGGCACCTGGGGATATGGGTTAGGAGTGATTATGGTGGTGCTGGTTTGATGATCATACTGGATGGTCTTGAAGGTCTCTTCCAGCCCTGATGATTCTGTCTCTCACTGTAATGCCCAGAGTGTAAAGGCTCAATGGGAAGACGATTTTCTCTCATGTTTATTTGTGATCCACCTGGTGATACAAAGCTCAACTTTGTTTAGTTTTCTGGAATGGCTGGAGGAAAGAATTAGAGGTATTGAGGACAGATATATTTCATATTCATGCAGATGTTGAAGTGGGTTGAAGGAATCACATTCTCCCCTGCCTGTTTCTCTCCATTATCTTCATGTTGAGGCACAAGGTTTTATTTAGGCTACAAAATGCAGTGCCCTGTCACTGCTGAATTTTGTGTGGCTTCAAAAGCTTCAGCCAATGGAATGGCCAACATATGCCCTCCAAACCGGGGCATGGCAATGTATGTGCATGTTTTGCCTCTTAACTTGCTAAAGAAAATATGTTCCGTCAATTAGAGAGTGACTGCAACATTTGGACATTATACCCAGGAGTAAAAAGTCATCATATTGCACCCCAGTTGCTTTGCAAGCACTTCCCTCAAAGAAAGAAAAAATAACCTTCTAATAGCCTAAAATAATATGATTTTTTTTTTTTTTTAATGCTACAGTCCAAGTGAAGCTAATGAACGTGCCCAGATGGCACTTCAAAAAGCCAGATAGGTACCATTTAACTTATTTCTGCTAAAACCATCCAGAACCTGATGTCCTGGCTAAAATGACAGCAACCTGGAGTATTGGAAAGCTACTTTTTTATAATCTGGTGCAGTTCTTGCTGTCAAGATCAGCTCTAAACAGAGACTGAAGAGCTACCCAGCACAATATTAATCAGGTGAACTTTAAAAGAGTTATGACTTGAAAATACAGAGAGCTTGTGAGGACATTTTTCTAGGGGACCGGGATGTGGGTTTGTGTTAGATTCTCAGTGATTAAACCTTCCCTTTATCTGCATAAGAGAAAGTGCAAAGATGTATTTCTATAATTATTCCTCTGAAAATACATTTTAAGCAGGGAAGAGATAGCAAGTTATCTCTCACTCTTTCTACTGCTTCCCAGCTCAGGGTGTTGGCTTTGGTCAGACACTCAGATCCAAACTGAGGTCACAAACCCCATTTTTATGCCCCAACAAATGCTTACATGACTGAACTGTTAATAAAGGCTTTAGAACTTGAAGGGATGAGCCAAGCCAATCCTTCTATCTCTGTAGGCTCCACATCACCTGTGCTGATGCTTCTGACCACATTAGGAGTTCCCAAATGTAAAATGTCTGCACCCCCACCCCCTGACAGGGCCCTGAAATTGCTGTGGATGAACCTGGGTAAGATGCAGCTGCTCCTGTTAGGGCTGTGTTTCAGGAAGCAGATTGTTTTTCATTTATTGTATCTACCTCAAAATAATGTGCTCAGTCTAAGCTGATGATTTAGGCTCCCTTTGCAGCTGCTGGACTGACAGATTGAGCACCAGAAGTCACTTCATCCCATTGTGAGGCAGAGCTGTGGTGTCTCTAATAACTATAAAGGAAGTTTAGACATCTGGCTCAGATTCAGCATTGAGCTTTTAGATAGTTAAGTTAGGTGAAAGCAAATTCAGCTACACTATGAGCCTGAAAAGTTGCTGACAACCAAGATTAGGCATGTCAAACTCAAGGCATGTAACTTAAACAAAGGAGATCTTATTTTGGAAGAGTTCCTGCAGAAAAAAAAATACAAGATGCAGTCCTTTGTGGGGGAAGACAGAGGGGGCAAAGCAATATGTGAGAGCTCTTTTCCATGGGCAGATAAAACCCAGTGTCAAAGGTAAAACAAACCATTTATATTTCTGTCAGCTTCCCTGGTTTTTTGTGTGCAAAAGCTTTTGGAAGTCAACAGAAAGGTCAACCAGCAGGGTGGAAATTTTATTAAAAACATTTAGACTGGCTTTTATTACCAAATGTAAATGGAAACCAATTAGATAATCAAACTAAAAGTAGACAAAGAAATGGCATTAACACTCCCAGAATGTAATGATCATTGCTAAGGATGGGTTTTGTCCAATTACTTGCCTTTGGTGGTGGTGGCAGGGAGAAATCAATTATGTTTCACCTTTTAACTGCCTTTCACAGCCTTGCAAGATGATTTCATACAGCATCAAAGATCCAGCAATAAAACAAGGAAAAAGTGGATGAGAGAAAGGATGATGTAAACAACCTGTAAATGCTGGCCTGCAAAATACCCTCAAAAACCCCCAAAAACCATGGGGAAATGGGTTAAATAGGTACTGCTCCATTGCAACCATGAGTGCAGAACAAAATTATTGTGGCAAAGCTTTGTATCCATGGGGTGAGAGGTGGGATTCCTTCCCACCAATGGAACATTTGTCATTTGCATTTGCAACTAAAAAGCAATGAACATCTTCAGCTTGGACCCAAGTCCAACCACAGCAGTCAGGCCATCACAGGGTTGTGACTGAATCATTGAATCACAGAATGGTTTGGGTTGGAAAGAATTTAAATTTATCCAGTTCCACCCCCTGCCATGTGCAAGAACAGCTCCCACTAGACCAGGCTGCTCAAAACCCCATCCAAACTGGCCTCAAACACGTCCATGGATGGGGTGTCAACAACTTCTCTCATCAACCACTTCAAGGGCCTCATCACCCTCACAGAAACAATTTCTTCCCTGTATCAAATCTAAACCTACTATTTTTCAAATTAAAGACATTATACATGTACAGCAATGATGTGTGACGGTGTTCACAGGGGTCTTATGTTGAGGGAAGAGACTAGGATCTGTCTCCATGTTTCAGAAGGCTTGATTTGTTATTTTATGATATATATTACATTAAAACTATACTAAAATAATAGAAGAAAAGGTTTCATCAGAAGGCTAGCTAAGCTAAGAATAGAATCAGCAAAAATTATAACAAAGCTTCTGTCTCGGACAGAGAGTCTGAACAAAGCTGACTGTGATTGGCTATTAATCAGAAACAACTCTATGAGACCAATCCCAGATGCACCTGTTGCATTCCACAGCAGCAGATAACCATTGTTTACATTTTGTTCCTGAGGCCTCTCAGCTTCTCAGGAGAAAAAGTCCTAAGGAAAGGATTTTTAATGAAAAGATGTCTGCGACAGTGAGGCATGACTTACAGCTGCTCCACGTGTTCAGCAGTGCCCAAGTGATTTAGAGGTAGAGTGAGATAAAACTTGTGTTTAATTTTATTCCGTGATGAATGTGAAATGCTTCCTCCCAATGAATCATCCAGTGGAGCTGTGGGGAGGGCACAAAGGGCTGTCATACCCTACCCAAGCAGGCCTTGTGACAATCCTGCCCCTGTCAAGTTAAGCCCAAAATTTCTGGTGGCAAAGCTCTGAAATTTAGAATTCACAGGAAGTTTGTTTCTTTGGCTACTTGCAGGAAGCTTACAGGTGTTTAAAAAATATTTTTCTAATACATCAGTTTGTCTTGTGGTACAAACTCTTCAACTTCTCCAGAGACTTTGGGTTGTTCCAAAATTACCATCACCACATGTCTAGTTCAGGTAAGCATGGAAAGCTTGGATGAATATCCAAATCTCTGTGAGGAGAAGTTCCGCAAAATTGAGCTGGAAGTATTTCAAGCAGCCTTACTTTGAAATTTCTGTCACTTCTGCTTCTGCTTGTATCTGTAAATACTGCAAGAATAACCTTTCCCATAGTATCTCATCACTCCAGATCTGGCAACATTAAAAGTAACAACACTTTTCTGAACATTTAGGCTATAGGAACAGATTTCTTTCAAGCACCGGGGAAAATTTGTGATTCTTATGTGATCTTCCTAGAGAAAACATTGATTTATTTTTTTTTTTTTAATTCTGAATTAGACAGCTTTAAACTAAAAAGTTGCCATGAACAAGCATCAGGTGCAGGTGTGAAATGAGTTAGGACTGGTCAGTCTTGAGGTGTTTGCAAAGCCATTGCTCTACTCTCTACTTATCTGCAGTAAATAAAACCTTAGAATAAAGGAAGGAGGTAGAAGGAAATTTTCTTCTCCTTATGATAGGACAGGTCAGGAATAACCAAGCATTCTCCTCTAGCACTTATTAGGTCATATTTAGTGTTAAACCAATTAAATGCATGAATTATAAATTGTTACTAAATTTTATGCTGCTGTAAATTACTTAATGCCATTGTTCTAATGTCCAAACCATTCCAGTCCTGCTGTTCAGGGCCACTGGAAGCACTGGAAGTGCTGTGCATGGGATGATACTCACAGATTGGCTTTTAATAGTTAATCTACAGAACCAATATTCTCCATCAGAAGGATTATAGTCTGTCACAGACATTTTTTATGAAAAATCCTTTCCTTAGGATTTTTCCTCCTGAGAAGCTGGGAGGCCTCAGGAACAAAATGTCAACAATGGTTATCTGCTGCTGTGGAATGCAAC
>JAXCLO010000114.1:149623564-149646331 GCA_035583995.1 Arremon aurantiirostris
ATGAGACCAATCACAGATGCACCTGTTGCATTCCACAGCAGCAGATAATCATTGTTTACATTTTGCTCCTGAGGCCTTTCAGCCTCTCAGGAGGAAAAATCCCAAGGAAAGGATTTTCCATAGAAGATGTCTGCGACACTGCTCAGCACCCAGCCCTGCTCAGCCCCCAGCCCTGCTCAGCCTCGAGGTTCTGGCTCCCACAGCTCCCACCATCCCTCCAGCCCCGCTTTAAAACAGCCTTAAAAAATTAAATTCTCGTTAATCTCCTCATCCCACACATCCCCATCCCTCCTCGTCAACCTGCAGCAGCTTGAGCAGAAATATGATCTGTTTTGGAGCCGCTGACAATCACTGCACCCACTGTTTTCTAACAGAGGGGTTTTTCACTCTTTTATTTGCAAATAGCAGCAGTTTGTGCTTCAGATTCTTCACTTTGAATCAAAAGGCTTTTTTTTTTTTCCCCAAAGCCAAAATTACAGCCAAAAATGGAAGCGTTCTGCAGGGGCTGTGCTGCCGGGGAGACTTGTGGGAGCTGTAGTCCCTGTGCTGTGTTCCCAGCATAGCATTCCCAGCCCCAGGACACCCAGTGCCAACCCTCCAGTGGGAGCTCTCACTCGTGCCTTCACCCAGGAAAAAAGGTGACCTTTTCCAGCTGTTTCTCATGCTTGCTCCCACTCTGCTTCCAATTCCTCGGCATTGGCCATGAGGGAGGAGGAAGAACAAGATCCTTCACCAGCATCATCTTTCAGAGACCCCTGAAAGACCCATGGCATGTCCAGGGAGGTGGCACAGAGTGGTGGCACAGAGCTCTCTTGTGGAAACAGAGGTTCCCTGGGGTCCCCATCCTCAGACAGGGACACAAGGGACATTGTGGAGCCCCCACAAGTGGCGCCTTCCCTTGAGGACCCCCCAGGCTCTGCCTTTGCCCAGGAGCTGAGCCCGTGCTGTGCTGAGCAGGGCGATCCCTGCTCAGTGTGATCATGTCTCTTAATTTCCAGCCAGCCTCATTGCAAGGCAGGCCAGATAATTACACACAATACACAATTTGTGCAGGGAGTGCCAATTCCCAGGCCTATAAACATCCCATTTCCCATTCTAGCTGCACTGACGGAGTTGTATGGTTCAATTTCTACTGAAGCCCTCATACGCTGTCTGGTCCCATGAAGAGCTCTCTGCTTTATTCTGCTCATCCCAATTATTGTCTCAGGACCTCAAGTCAGGCAGGATTCAGGCTGAATTCCCCAAATCTCTCCATTAAACAGATCCCTTCTTGTTAGAACCTATTTATTCAAGATGCAAATGACAAGCTCCCTCCCCAATTGGAATCGTTTTAATTCAGAGCCAAATAACACACTGTAGCTTTCCTGGCATGAAGCGGTGAGCTATTAAAAATGGGAAGGAAATACAGCCAGGCAACTCCATCCCTTGCTTCAGGCCTTCTTCATCAATATTTCACTTAGGAATCCACAGCTCCATTTTAATAGGAGCCAGGTGGCAGGCAGGAATGCTGTGGCACCTGTTGGAGCTGGGTCTGGATGCAAGGATGAGCAGATCCCCTCTGCCTCAGTGTGCCCAGCACCTGCCCTGGGGAGATTGCTGTCCAACAGCTCCTGGCTGTTGGTACTTCCTAGGAAAAGGGAATCAGGAGCTCACTGGAGGATGCTCATGGTGAGGTGGGTTCTCCTGGCTCTGCCAACCACCCAGGCATAGCCTGAGCTTGGAGAAAGCACTAAAGACCAGTTGTGAGCCCCCAGGGGTTGCACTCACCCCTGGTTTTGCCTGGATCCCTCCCAAGGGTTACAGCAGTGCCCAGCGCACGATGGGTCTGTACCCACTTGTGACTGCTTTCCTGAATGAGAGAAGAGCAGCGGATCAGTGTTGGAAGCCAGGACATCCCTCTGGCTGTCCTGGATGGCTCAAGCCCCTGCCAGGGGGCTCAGAGACCTTGGTGCCAAGCCCATGACCCCTGTGATTTTGATTTTGACCCATGGAGCAAATTACCACCTTTATATGAAGATTTTCAAGCCACAAAAGTTCAAGTAGAATAATAGTTAGTTTATCACAGGGTGAAAATGTAGAATTTTGGGTTTTTTTCAGAATGGGGGTTCAGGAGGCAAGATGGAGGAATCTGGGCGTGTCCAGTCTTTCTCCTTCTTCTTCTTGGCTTCCATCTTCTGCTGTGGTGGTGGCACTTTTGGATTGGTTTAAGGTAGAAGCTCACTGTCCATCATCGGTGATAGGTATTGGGAAGTTATGGTAAATAATGTACATGTAGTTTTTAATATAAAAAGATAACATCAGAGTGCCTCAACCCGACCTGCCAGACAGACCTCGGAGGGTCAGAGAAAGAATGTAATAGATAAGAAATAACAAACAGCCTTGAGAATGAAAACAAAAGAACCCTGACTCCTTCTTTGACTGCTGGGCTGGGAAAAAGAGACTGGTACGTATCTCAGAGTCGCTGTGAGCAGCAGAGATTCTGAGAGAGCAGCAGGGACGAGGCAGGACAGGCAGAGCCCCTCTGCCTGGGGATGGATCTCCCTGCTCCTGGCTCTGGTTTGCTGCTCCCACCATGCGGGAAGAGGGAAGGCTCCAGGAGATAGCAGGCTCTGTTACAACGCGAGAGGAGCCTGTTATTTGATCCAAGAGCTCCAGGAGCAGAGATGAATAACGAGTCTACAGCACATCCACTTGTTTTCCTCAACAGTCAGACTTGGCTTCCTTCCCTGGGCTCGGAAACCAACAAACCTGTATTTGAGACTCCCCCGAGTGTTCCGTAACCATGCCAATGTGTTCGCCGCTTCCCCCGGTGCGCCGCCGGTACCGTGCAATTACACCTGACACCGTGTATTTAGTGGGCTTCAGTCACATCAAACCCTGCACCGGGCTGTGTCTGAGGCAGGGGCTGCCTCCAGCTTCCCAGCAGTGCCAAAAACTCAGAAATGAGCACACAGGAGCAGGCACATGCTGCCTGTGCAGGTGTCCGGAGCTCAGCCCGGTGAGGCCGTGTGGGACATTGTCATTGCCATTTTTTCTGGACAATCTCTTTGCCCAGGATTCCTCCTCCTCCTGATAACAAAGGTTTGTGGCTCGGACTGTCTGTCTGAGCCGGCTGACTGTGATTGGCCATTAATTAGAAACAACCAACATGAGACCAATTACAGATCCACCTGTTGCATTCCACAGCAGCAGATAATCATTGCTTACATTTTGTTCCTGAGGCTTCTCAGCTTCTCAGGAGGAAAAATCCTAAGGAAAGGATTTTTCATAAAAAGATGGCTGTGACAATGGTGTGCTTTGGGTTAATCCCCTGGGAGCCCATCGTGTCCTCTGCATTTTGTGCACAGCTAAACGTAACCAAGATAAATAGGTTTCAGAACCCAGGTAGGTTCCTCCCATCCACCTGTGAGGCTGCTGTGACACTGTGACCCCAGGTCCAGCAGTAAAGAAGCTGAACATGTGTCCCCAAAAAGTGCACACACAAATAGACATGCAAACAACCACAAAGAATACAGAGAGTTCCTCAAAAACTCATCCGGGACTCACACAAACATGAACATGCAATGCCTTCCTCCTCCCCAGCTAACTAGGGTTGAAGTTGCTGCAGGAATAGACACAGTAGGGATTTTTCCAGCAGCTGGACTGAGACAGATTTTGGAACAGCTGGCCTTGAGGTCCCAGTTCTTGTCTGAGGCTTTTACCAGGACTCTCAGACCCCTGGTGGCACCAGTCGGGCACCAGAGCTCCCATCCTGCTCACAGCCAGCCTGGCTTGCAGCCCATCACCTTTATGTGCTGGCTCACAACAGTGAGTTCACTGGCAGAGGAGAAAGCAGCAGGATTTGGGAATAAGACAGGGTAAATTATGGTGAATGGTTCAGCCAGACAAACACCTTGCCCAGCAGACAGTTTGCCCATAACCCTTTTTCATCTATTTTCCCATTCTTTTTTTCTTCCTGGTCCATCTTGACCCCTCCCTTCTGTTGCCTTTGCTCCTGCTAAACATTCCATTTTTGAACATGCCCACCTCCTTTCTCCTTCTGTCCCCTACAGTAAGCCCTGATCTTTCTCAGGCAGGAGCCCCTCCAGTTTTCAGGGTATTCCTGAGAAAGGTTTTTGGCTGATTCACTCACCTGGACTGGATGCATTGATCATGTTACAGGGACTCAGACTCATCCCTGAGTCTCTGAGTTTGGAAAGAATGGCCCTTAATCACATAACCCCACAAAGAGCACATGATATTCCTTCCAGACCTCTTCTTGTGCTTTATTTCTTTTCACTTGCCCTTTGTTTTGTCCTCCATTCCCTGACTTGTCTGCCAAATAATAACTAAATGTCAGCAATTTCTGCAGCAGGGAAAAATTTCCACTCTGGTTTGTCCAGAGAGAGAACTTTCCCCCTGTGCCATGGATCATTGTGACATCCAGTTTTGTCTCTTCAGCTCATGAAGTGGTGCCATTACCCCATAATGCCATATTTTGTTGTGGCTTGGGAACCAAGGGAAATATATTTTGGCTATTGGAAGCATCCCCTACAACAGTAACTCATTTAGCTGAAGGCACATCCAAGTGAAATTGGAAAGTTGGAGAGAAGCTTGTGAAATGTCACAGGGTGCTTTGTGTGGATCAATGAGATTAACTTGGTCCCTCAGCTCTGGCCTTATGAACTGCCAGCACATCAGCAAGGCAGTTTGGCTGGGCAGGACCCCAATTGCACTCCCAACTTCTCCCAAAGAACAGGAAGAGTAAGGAAAATGTCAATCTCTACTTTGTTGTGATTTGGAGCCTGGTCTGGCCTCCAGACTGGGGTAATCCATTCCAGTCTATTAAAGCAAAGGGAAAATCCATTCCATTCCCACTAATACATTCCATCCCTTTTAAAAGAAATAAAAACTGGTTAAACAGGAGGATTTTTATCTGTCTGATATCGAGTTCTTAGACAAACTTCTTATTTTGGCCTGGGGTAGCACACTGAAAGGTGGGTTCTGTTATGTTTCACACTCCTTTTTTCCTTCTTTCCAGTGCTTATAACTGCATAGAAATCCTGTAACATCATGTAGTTAATGTCAGGAAAGAATATTGGTAGCAGTATTGCTTTAAATCATGAGGACTCTGCTTAAGCAAATTATCATCTTGCACTCTTCAGAATACATGTGATGCCTGATGAAAGGTCAAAGACAAAGCTTTTAAACCAAAATAGAAAGCAGATTTAAAGACAGTGCAACCCTCTTCCTTTCTTATTACCTTTGACTTGCTTTATAGGTGACATGAAGGATGCAGGTCAGCTCTGCAGTCTGAAAGAGTCTCATCATGTCTGATTGCCTTTCAAACCCTTTCATTTGTGCAGTTATTTAATTTAGCTAAGAAATCCTGTAAAATTTCTGCAAGCCATAAGATTCTTTCACATGGAAAGAGAGTCTGGCTCATCCTGTGCATCCCGTCCTTCATTCCTTCTTGTCTTGTCCAGGACTAACTGACCCTTTCCATGTGTTTCTCCTTAATGCTCACCCTAAACAACAATAAATCTAATTATCTTCAGTGCTTGGGAGCTTCACTGCTGCTGCTGGAGTTTACCTCTTATTCTTATAAGAACTTAGCTTGAAAACATCCTTCTTTTCTTTTCTCATACCATTACAAGTTGCATTCTCTACAAGGCAGTTAAGACTCTCAGGGGCAATTAAAACACAAATGCAGAATATTTCCATGGATCCACTTTTATTTTCCTGGAGACAGTAAAACAAAGCTACAGCCCTAAAGGCTAAAGAGAATTCATTACTGTGCATGTTGTTATCCTCTAATGTCACCATAAATTAGTTGGAAGACTCTCCTCCCAAAATAAGGATCACAAAGATCCTTTGAGGTTAAAGTTTTGTTACAGCAAGAAGATATCCTGAAAGCATACTCATTTCAGAGACACTGCAGGCTTGGAAATACTCATACCTTGGAGGGTCTCATTTTGAATCATGCACATTTCCTTAGGCAGTGGGGAAAATAAATCAGTATTATTGAAAATGTCCTTTCTCACCCTATTTCTAACTATGTTCCTACTGCTGAGGAAGGAATTTGGGGAGCTCACCTTCTTCCTTCTATGCCAAATACTCATCTATTATAATGCTTTACACCAATTTAATAATTATAAAAATAAAATATTATAAAGCACATACTTATTGTAAATTTCCTGCGAATTGATGTATTTTCTGTTTCACATCTCCTGCATTGTCTCTTTCACTCCACGTTATTTAACATTTTGGACACATAGATCCACCCAAGGAATGAGGTGTCATAACAACAGAAAATCCTTTCTCATAAAGGCAAATAATGTAAGAAGACAGAGGTCAGAAAAGGACATTATGAGCATTTCCAAGAGCCAGGGAATATGAAAGACTCCCAGATAACCTGGTGCTGTTTGAAGCCTTCAAAGGAGTCCCACCTGAGCTCCAGCCACTGCTCCAGGAAGGAGAGGCTCCCTCCAGGATCCACTGCTGTGTTTTCAGCCCTATGGAGACATCCTGGACAGCCTGGAATGCACCAGATACAACTGGGAAGGGAAATTTCCCCTATGGTGAGGTGAAATCCCACTTTAATATCTCTAAATGTAGCTGTTTATGTGAAGTTACCTTGTGAAATCTGGTCAGTATAGTCAATAATAAGAATAATTCAGCTGCAAACCTCTAGGTATTTATTTAATGATAAATACAGCTTTCAATACAACTTTCTTTAGTCCTTGTTGACTTTTCCTTTTTTTTTTTTTCCAAGTCATTAATGTCCTCATTTAAGTCTGTGTCTAAAATATGGTTTTTTGAGATGGGGAAGTTTAAACCAATCATTTCAGTTGCACCATCTGGTATATATTTGGTTAATTATGACACCCAAAAATATACTAATTTTTCAGGTGTTTTTCAGGTGTTATTAACAATCTATCCACTGGATGTGTGAAGGTCATTTTAAAGGACTGATGGTTTGTTTTGCTTCTGATGGTTTTCTTTGGTACTTTTTTTTTCATTTTTTTTTTCCAGTTTTTTAATATATAATGTAAAGCAATTTAGAGAGATCTGATTTTCAGAAAGAGTGTGAAATTCATCCATGTCTCCAATTTTGAGAGCAGCATTATTATCTTGCTGGGATCTTTGATGGGCCCAGCATATCAAAAAGGCACTGAAAGAGTTTCCCATGCTTCCCATCGCTCAGGGAATATTGGCATTCACTTATTCTGAGGAGTGTTTCTGTTCTGAATTAAGATCTTTTGCCTAGAATTTCAGATAATATCTCCAACTGAAGATAATTTTTTATCCCAGAAAATGCCTTTAGGATTACAGTTTCAGATCAGGAACTAATATAGAAGATAATTTACTGAAAAAACAAAGATGAGTTTTCTGCAGCTGCATCAATCACAGGAACAAGGAACTTCTTCTAGACTTTCACTCAGGAATCAGAAAGGTTTTTTTTTACTTTTCTTATTTTACTTTTTTTGCTGTTGTTGCTATTGGTGGTGGGTTTTTTCCTTTCAAATTTGTGAGAAATGCAATATATTGTGATCAACTTCTAGAGAAGTAATTTATTTCTTCTGAAATACTGATAGGGAAGGTAGTACAATTAGCTTCCAGGTACTCCTATAATTGATAGTGTTCTATGACATCTGTAAAAAAAATTCTCCTTCTCCTTCTCCTTCTCCTTCTCCTTCTCCTTCTCCTTCTCCTTCTCCTTCTCCTTCTCCTTCTCCATTTTACAATTATTAATATTGTTGCTGTTATTATGATATAAGGTCTCATTGCTATCACTTTATTATAATGTATAAATCCTTTGGTCCCCCAAATCCATGTTCAGGCACCAGAAATTTAATTTTCAAGGTGTCTGGCTACTGATGATCTTGCTAATAATGCCCCAAGTTTGGATTTTTCAATGATTAGAAAAATAGAAATAAATTATCAGAAGCTCTCCCATCAATTTGAAGAAACTCCAATATCTTGGACAGAAACAAGGGGTTCAAGATGGTTCATATGCCTGGTAAGGAAAACATGGATCTTTTATATTTTTCCAGAATTCTCTGCTTTGTAGATTATTTCAACTCAGCATCTGCTGGACGTCTGAATCTATTATTGCCACGTATGCAAAATAAATCAACAGAATAAGGAAGTATTACTTGTAAATTAAGAATGGGGTTTTTTTCCTGCTTCAATACAACTGCATATTTCTGAGCTACAAACCCAGATTTGTACTCTTTTCCCAGAATCAAAGGAATTAACAGAAAGAAACAGACATTTCTGGGATGTGATATATCTGACATCTAAAATAGATCAGATGTGCCACGTCTGTTCCTATCCACTGGCTCCATAAAAGGAAGGGAGCTGACTTCTCAGGCTCCCGCACTGCAGAATTTGTTTCCACTAATTTTAGCAGTGTAATCCATTTTGAGATGCAGTGAATTAGGGGTCTATGGTACCATATCACAGTGAAGTTGGGTGTGCAGGGTAAGGGAAAATCTTATATAAGAGCACCAGATTGGGAAAAGACAAGACTTTCTGCATGTTCCCATTTTTAGGCTTGCAGCAGAAGCAGCAAACTCCGGGCTAAAGAATAAATTGCTGTGACAACATAATTCTGTTAATCAATTAGACAACTCAAGAGAGAGAAAAAAGGTGATTACTGAAAGCTGACAATGAGTTGCCTGCAGAGGAAGACATAAAAGCAAACAAACAATCTCGCCTGCCAGTTTAGCCTGGAGGGAACACTCACATTCTCCTCTGACCCCAAATCTAAGCAGCAGTTGAACTTTGAGCACAGCAGCAAGTCCCATCAACCAGCTGCTTTCCATTCCACGCAGGGTTTCGCTGTCCAGCCTACTGCCTCCAGCCTGAAAGATGTGAGATGTGCTTCCAGCAGTCATTCATCAATTTTTCTACTCTGCTGCAGGGATGCACGACAGGCTGGAGGTGTGTCATTTTTATATTTTTTTTATTCTATAGCTACCCAAAATAGAGAGAACGAATGAGCTTTGTTCAGCATCCATCCTCCCAGAACACCAACCTGGCCCGGCGTTGTGACGCTGAGAGACAGTTATAAAATAACACATTTTGGCTGTTGTTTGCCAGATAATAGAAGCCATCAGGGAGAGAGGAAATTCCGAGTGGCACTTTGCTGACAGCTCATCCCTGGCAAGCTGTCAGGTGCAGGCTGAGGAGCTTCCCCCGAGCAGAGCAGAGCCCAGCACACTCCAGGAGCTGCTCAGAGCCAAATCCTGACCTGCGGGGCAGGCTCCCATCGACCAGCCTGATGTGTGCTAATTGTGTACCAAAAGGATTAAATTAGCGAGGCAATCGTCTGCCATTTGCTTATTCTCCTTCTCCCTCTCTCTCTCTCTGTTTCCTAATTTGCTTGAATCACGCACTCGAGAGGAATTTTTAGACTAGGAAGCTTGTTAGCTAAAATATACTTCTCCATTCACTTGATTTCATCTGCCAAAAGCCTCAAGCAAAAGTGCAAGTAAGGACAGATAAAAGGGTAGTAATTAGAGCATATAGTGATTAATTTTTTAAAAAAATCATTTGTGTGATAACGACCGCGTTTTTGTTGCCACTTATCTTTCATTATGGAAATTAGTGAGGAATGAATCCATAACTTCTGACCTCAGGTGCATGAAGACTGCAGATCCTTCTCCTTGGTGCATTTCCCCTTGTGATGTTAATGAAATAATTTTACTGTCAACTGTTCTTTCAGTTGTTGAAGAACAGGGCTCCAGCAGTGAAACAAAATTTCCTGTGAATTCAGAAAAATTTGGGAGACTCTTCCATCTTTTCTAGAATAAAATCGGATCAGAGACACACCAGTATTACGTTATGGTGCATGCACAGCAGACTTTGCATATATATCATATGTAAGTTTGTGTATATATATGTGAAGTTTCCAGTTACAATCTTAATTTTGTTGCCTTTCTGATTTGAAATGCCAGATGAATATGGATTCTTCCACAGATAAATGAAATACAGTGGAACAAGAACATTAACTTAAATGCAAGCAAATATATAGACTTCAAAATCAATAAGGAAGAGGAGAAAAACCTAGGTTTCATATTTGTGAATAGACCTCACACCCCTAGATTCACTGTCTTGATTCGCAGTCTCCTACCTATGGGGTAAAGAGTGATGCTGAAATGCTCCATTTTCCCTCTAAAAAAGTATAAGAAGGAAAATAAGGGGAATCAGAAGGAAAGAATCCTTCTCTTGATACTTTAGCTATTTTGTCTATCTCAAATTTGATGAGACACTCTCAGTAAGCAGAGTCTGGAATACTTGAAGCACAAAGACTTTCATTTGTGTGGAAAACAGCTGTGAAACACTGAGAGCAACCTGGTCCGGAAGACAGACACTGCTCCCTGCATTCCACCAGGGTTTTTTCACACATCCAGCATCCCATAGAAAAGCACTGGGAAGATTAGCACTGGGAAGATGTGCAGGGACTTTCTGGATGGTGCTGGTCAGAGTTTATTTATACAAATGCCAGAGGGGCCAGTCAGGGGTGATGCTGTTCTTGGGCTGGGAAGAGTTGCTGGCAATTGTGGCCACAGAAGTGAAGATGAGATGATTGAGTTGATGGAGTGGAAGGCTGGGATGGCAAGCAAAAGAAGCAAGAGTGAGTTTAGGAGAGCAGATCATGATTCCTGGCAGAATTCCCTAAGAAACTCCAATAGGAAAAAGACAAGAATCAGAAGATCTGCAAAGAAATCTGAGGAACAGGTGTTCCATTATGTAGGAAGTTTGGGAAGTCCAGCAGAAGACACTTTCCAATGACCAAAATCCATCCTTGAAGGTTTTCAAGGCTTGGTCAGAAAATATCATTCTGTCTCTACCTAGAGAGTATTCTCTGGGAGTATGCTGAGAATATTCCAACTTCCTGTGAGCTGCTGGACAGGAGGCCTCCACAGGTCCATAGCTAGAAATTTCTAAGGAAAAAAAATCACAGAATCTTTTAGTTTGGAAAAGACCTCTATGACTATCAAGTCCAAGTGTCAAGTCCACCATAAACCATGACCCTTAATGTCACATCTGCATTTGTTTTAAAAACCTCCAGGGATGGAGACTCCACCACTTCTCTGGGCAGCCTGTTCTGATGCTTGACAGACTTTTCAATTAATAAATTTTACCTGATATACAATCTGCCCTCCCCTGGTGTAACTGGGGGCCTTTTCCCCTTGTTCTATCACTTGTTACCTGGGAGAAGAGTCTGACCCATTTCCCTTGAGCCTCCTTTTCTCCAAGCTGAACCCTCCAGCTCCCTCAGCTGCTCATCACCAGCCTTGAGCTCCAGACCTTTCCCCAGCTCTGTTCCCTTCTCTGGACATTTTCCAGCACCTCAAAATTTTTCTTATAGTGGGGGGCCCAAAACTGAGCCCAGAATTAGGGCTGAAAACAACCCAAAATTAGTGATGCAGCCTCAGCAGTGCCAAGCACAAATAAGAGATTATTTTTGTTTCTCTAGTGTTGGTGTTAATGACAGCATTAATTTAATATTGGAAAACCAGGACGACATCCAGAAGATATAATTTACATTTTTGTGCTTCTATAGGAGCACTAGATTGATAACTGTGTTGCTTAATATATAAGAAAAGTAGACCTTTAGATGTTTTATACAGATTAAAGTGTGTGCCCATCATTTTTGTTTTTTGCTTAATCCTCAGTAAATTGTCCAATAGTGGAACCATGGTGTAATCCTGAAAATCCAGGGCACAGCTCAGGACAGAGGGTGTTCAGTCAAGCTTCTATCCATCTGCATAACAAAGAGTGTCACTGTACCTGGAACTCCGGTTGCCTTTCAGCAGGCAATTATTTGGTTCAACGAATGCTCCTTGGGTTGAACATCAGGGAGAAAACCTTCAGCCAGCCAGAGGAGTCACCCCTGCACTCTGCTTTTGTGAGCATGAAATCTCCTTCTGCCCAGGCTGTGAATGGGAGAGTCAATCACACGTCAGGAATGATTTAGATAAGGTTTGACCCTGCCTTAGGTCAGAAACCTGGCAGAGATGGTTTTTGATTCCTCCTCCAGAGAACTACATCCATGAATCTCAGTTTCTACGATTGCATTCCTATGATTTTCTATGAATATTAAACTGCTGTCGAGGTCCAAGGCATCTTGAGATAAAACATGACATTCCTGGAGGCTGATTCAGTCCATCCCAAACAGGTGAACATTTTTCCAGAGCAAGTGGGTGAGGGGGAACAAATCTGAAAAAGATTCCCCAGAAAATTGATTTCTCAGTTCACCTTCTTAACAGGGAGCCATGGAGATGGATTGAATCATTGGGATAAGTTATTTTTTTTTACCATTGCAAGTCTTTTGATGTACTGAAGATAAAAAAGGGGCCTTGTGACTAAGAAACTTTTCCCAAGACAATGAATTCTGAGATAGCAGGAAGGGTGGGAGCTCCACAAAGAAAAAATAAATCAGTGTTTGGCATCTTCAAAATATTTAATGGATTTATGATATTAGAATTACATATTGGTTTGGATTTGTCAGAAACAGAATGTTTTATATCTCAAGTTTTAACAGTTTCTCTGGTAATTGATTATATATGCCCACAGTAATTTCACATTTGAGTTGGCTCTTCACCTGGAAGTTCTTCTTTTAAGCTTTTTTAAACATATCTTAAATAACCTAGTTCATTTAATTATGATTAAAAGGAAAGAAGAAGGTCACACACACACACACACACACACACACACACACAGAGTTGCGTGTCACAGTGTTTATTGGTTAGATTTGCTTTAATAATAAAAAGGAAAGTCACATTTTGACACCATAAGAGAGAGGTTATATGCCAGACTAGGAAAGGTACCACCAGTGTCCTTATCAAACACAAGACTCAAAATATTACTCAAATTTCTATGATGAGTTTTACTCTCTCCAGCAATGAAAACTTTGCATTGCTTTAAAAAGCAGTATATTCTCAGAAATTTTCCTCCCAGATTAACATCTCACATTCATCCATACTAAAGCAACTTTAAATAAGCCGGTCCATTATTTAGGGTGCACAAAACTAATCTGAATTGTAGTCTCTGCCACTGTTTGTGGACAAGTTGAAAAAACTTCTGCCACAATTTTGAACAAGCTGAAAAAACCTTGTAAGAATTTTACCTTGCAAATCCAGCTGCTACCCCAGTCCAAGTGCCATACAAGTGAATTTTGTGGTGCAGCAACCAAGATAATAACAATAATTTCTGTAAGTATAAATAACAATCTCCTAAATTTCAAAAATCTGTGAATAATTTTTTAATGGATGTGGACTCAAAAAAAGATATTTTTCACCAGCTACATCTGTCTAAATTTCACTGTTTGGTCTTTGAGTAATGGTGTCACTCTCCCTGAAGTCAGAGCAGACATAAAGGGACATCTAGAATGGAATATTTAATTTTCCAAAAAGCTGCTAACAAAGATGTGGTGAGGAATTGACCTATAAGCCAAGGCAAAGGTAATTTAGAGGAGCTCCAGCTTTGCCCCCAGTTCCATTTGGTAGCTACTGAGGCATCAGGTGGAAGTGGGAGCAGCTGGATGGGAATATCTGCAGAGAGAAATGTCCCATCTGTGTGTTAACTTCAGGCTCCTTGAGCTCTGGGACTTGTAAACACACTGGAAATAAATTCCTGTCTTAGACACTAATCCCTGGCATTATTTCCCTTGTATTATCTTGTCTGGAGTGTAAAACTCAATCCTCAATTTTTTCTCCCCACTTGGAGAATATCATTAATGCTAATTGTGAACTTGGCTGTGATTGCATATTGCTTAGTGTGATGCTAATGAATTTGAATAGTAATTTCTACTATATTGAATTAGCATCATATCTCAGAGACCATGGAGAATTGAACCCTAAAGCTTTCATCATCCCTTTCTTCTCCTTTTACCAGCCAGGCCTCGTGGCTTTTCTGCTTTTTGAAAATCATTTAACAGGCTGCTCACTGCCCAGCTGAGATGAGATCAGCACTGCTGACAAGAGCACTCTAATACCTTATTACCAGCTAAATATAGACTGGTTTAAAATCAGAATGAGTTAAGGTTAGTGATATTTTCAGGATATCTATTTTTTGTTATTATTAATTAATTTATTTATTTATTATGTTCACAGAATCACAGAATGGGCCAGGTTGGAAGGGACCACATCAGTGGGGTCACCTGGTGCCACCTCCCTGCCCCAGCAGGGTCATCCCAGAGCACAGGCTCAGGATTGTGTCCAGACAGTGCTGGAATATCTCCAGGGAGGGAGACTCCACACCCTCTCTGGGCAATCTGTTCAGTGTTAAAATATAGATCATGCACAGAGCTCCAAAACCTCCCACGTCCTCTGGGCTGCTGAAGCCAAATCCAAGTTCAGTGCAGAGAACATCAGAACAAAATCAGTGTAAAGGCATTTTCCAGTGAAGGAATGAGACCTCCGTGCACACACCAGTAGTAACAAAAATTCCATGCTTTGGTTGGAAATTTTAGAAGCATAAGGGAAATAAATAATTTGGTAATTTAAAGATTTTACTCTTTTATTTTAAACTTAATTATCTACATGAGAATAAAAGCTCAGTCATTTTGATCTGTGACCCTCTACAGGTTTAGGTGAAGAAGAAAATTTGACAAAGACGAGAATATATAGAAATAAATTATAATCAGATATAATTTTAAAAATTTCAATATAAATTTCAGTATTTCTGCAAGATCTTGGCAACAGAAAACCCAAGCAACCATAGCTTTCAAGCTCCTAAGTAAGTAGACTTAATTATTTGCAAATAAATATGTTCATAAAGTCATAAATACTTTTCCAGAAGATGTTATGATTATGTCACAGTGACAAAATCTAGCTACATTTGAATTTTCACAAGTGAAAATAAACTTTGATCACTATTTAAAATGTCAGAACCAGATTTTAAATATTTGGGGATATTTTTTTCTTTTTTCCCTGAATTAATAATGTAATTCATTATACACAGATTCATACGCTCAGTAATGTAGTATCTAAAATATTTTCTACAAAAATCAAAATATTTTATTGTCTTGCTATTTAATATGTTCTAACCCAAACCTTTCTGTAATATCAAGATGGTTTCTTTAGGTCTCACAGTCCTACTGGAGAATTATCTGTTCCTCTTTGCCTTTGTATGCAAGGACATGAATATTTTTGAGCCATTCCTTCCTCACTGTTTTCTCAGATCTATGGGACATTTCATACATGAATATCCTAGAGGTTTCTCTAATATTTTCTGTGACAGAGAGAGGCTTGGAAATAAGATAAAGGAAATTTACTGAAGGGGTGAAAGCCATTTTTGGATCATATACATGTGTGTAGATTTTTACACTATTTTTTCTACTGGCTAGAAAATAAAGAAACCTGTGAGCACTGGTCAGATCTGTGCCCATTCCTTTCTAAAAGGCAGATTTATTACAGAGTCAGTGCTTTCTCCAGCTTCACTTGCCTTACATGAAACTCACCATGATATTCATTCTGCATTCCCTCACCCTGACTCCTCCACCTGACTTTGTTTTATGACCTTGAACCAGTCTAAACAGTCTCTGACAAGCTCATCAGTGATTTGTGATTATTCCAACAGAAGTATAAATAGCAGCTTAGTAAAAAGCTGAATTAAATAAGTAAACTATGCAATACTTTCCCAAGTTCGAATTATCAGCAGGCTGGAAAAATTACACTTTATTTTTCTAAAATCTCCTACAAAATTCCTGAATTAAACAGTAAAATTCAATATGACCAAATTACCTGTGATGTTACTGTAAATTGCTCCTGCCTAGAATCACATAACTCATTGAATTAAACCTTCAAAGGATGAAAACTGAATTGAGCTATCTGAGAATCTTGATTACATACCCCATGTGAGTTCAAATATCCTCATGAGCAGCATTTGTCTGTTTTAACCACAAATATTTGATTCTGGTGCTCTAATCCTGATAACTGAGGAGGACCATTTCAGGGAAGGGGATGGAGTTCAGGGAAAAAAGGATCCAAAACCAAGAGAGGAGTGAGGGTTCCTCCAAGGTCTGATATCAGGTAGATGTCCCCAAGCCATTTTGTCAGAGGGGTGTGGAGGTGTTACCTATGGGCTCCAGAAATAAAATTCTGATTGATGAGTGACTTGCAAAGATCCACAAGAAAAATTAATTTGCAATGCAGCAGCTCCATGATAAGAGGTGGGAAATGCTTTGGTCCCTCCAAACTCTGCTTGTCATCCACATGGGGTTTCAGATCACCCCTTCAGCTAAATGTAAACTGATGTGTGGAGACTTTCTGAATTGTCTGTTCCCATTTACCCCAATCACAACATCATTCTCTCTTATTCTGTGGTGCAAAGGGACTGTTGGAAATTTCTGTGTTGGAAAGTGATGTGTGCCCAGGTCCAGCCCTAACACAGATTCCCAGCCTGGCTGACACATGTGCCCACAGAAAGCAGAGAAGCCATCCTGAATCCCACAGTTTAGGAATATTTTTGTGTTGTTGACAGTAGAATTTGCTCCTACCCTGATCAGCCATCCTCTCTCTTTCCCGATTTTACAGCCCTGTGAATTGAGTCTGAGACATATGTGCCAATTCCCCACAATAGTCTTGCCTGAGTCTTTCATATTAAATTTTCCAGTATGATTCTCTTACCTACTTAAATGACTTTCAAGGATTAGGATTCTTTTTTTTTTACTTTGCTTGTGTCTCAGTTCTGTCTCAGTAAAATGGGTGACAGTATTGCCTTGCTTTGCAGGACTGTCATGAAGATTACTAAGCTGAAGTGTGTGAAGACATATTTAATGTATCATAAATGTGTTCACAACTCGTGCTAATTTAGGATTGGGGAAATTAACCTGAAGTGCAGAGCACATCTGCTTTGCCCTGATCTCCAGTCAGCACAGCTCACCAAGTCAGACTGCAATATGGTGATAAATATAATCACTGGAGATGTCAAACAGCAAACTGCTATTAGCAATACAGAGATAATGTGGAAGCACTTCTGAAACCAACACTGAAGAAAAAATTAGATTACTACAAAGGGCTTAGGAAACAGTAATTCAGCTTCCTTAGAGTGTGAAACACATTGAATATGTTGAAGAGGAGATTAGCAAGGAACTTAATTAGGGTCTATGTGTAAGTTTAAAGATTTTTTTCACTGGTAAGAGAAGAGATTATTGATAAGTGACAGCTTGATACTGTGCACAACTCAATGGAACAGTCAAATGCAGGAGCTGTTATTTGAAACAAGATAAATTCAGATTATAAATAAACCCCAAATATTCAACTGGGAGAACAATTTACCACATGCAGAGATGCAATCAACTCACCTTTACATGAACAGACCAGTCATGCACACTCTTAGGAGCAGAATGAGGGTGTAAGGGCCTTGGCTTGTGTTATACAAGAAAACAACTTAGATCAAAATGATCCCGTCTGGCTCATAAACATAAATATCCATTGCCTATCAAGACCATTTATTGTCACCTGTAGCAGGGAAAAATGCAAAAATCCTGTTCAGGATTGGGATCCCTTCCTTCCAGGCAACCACCAAACTCTTGGCCCTGCTCCTGCCACCAAGGAACGTCCCTCTGGAAAAATATCTTTAAACCCAAGTGGCATCTTTCTGCTGCAGATCTCCTGCATGGAAGAGAAAAAAAGTTCTTCTCTGATACATTTCAGACCCAAACATGAGATTAATCTCAGCTGAGTCTCTGTCTGGAGGCGCATTTCAGCGATTTGACTGTGTATGCCTTTTGTCAAATACATTTGTCATAAGATGGTATTTTCCACAAACCTTCCAGAGTAAACTTATTTTGTTTACAGAAATAGCCTTGGGTTTAAAGAAAAAAATATCCTGATACTTTGTTTTCAATATATTTTTTTCCAAAGAGCATTTTAAACTACTGGAATTTTCTGTAAAAGCGGCATTTTCAAAAACAGTAAGTTGCAAAGAAACCTTGTAAATTGTACTTTGACACAATACTCAGGAAAAATTTGGAAATCCAAGCCATGAAGAAGTGTTTTTTTCTTAATTCATATCCCAAGTTATCTATCATTCTGTCCAAAACCAAATAAAACTCCTAAATTCTTCAATATAATGAAAAGAATAAGAAGAAATATTAAGAGATACAGATAATTTCAAAAGGTATTTAAAGAAATGCAGAACAAGAGAATGGAATATGTCTGTCAAAACAAGTCTATCAGAATCAAGGTCAAAATTTCATCTGGGTCTAAACCAATAAAATTTGTCATTTTCCACACCAAAGAAGTGGTGGGACCATCTGCTTCAGATTCCCAAGGAGCCACATGGGGATGCAAACTCTGTGGCTGGGCCTTGATGCAAACCTTAAACTCCTGGTTCCACCTTTCAGCTGAGATCTCTGAAAGCATCTTCAAATACATCCTCTACTTTCAACATAGGTGTAAAATTACAGAGAAATCTCTTTCTTTTCATCCATGTACCACACACCTTTACTCAGTGACCCACCTGCCATTGTCAATATAAGGTGAAGGAAAAGGACCAATTCTTTCCAATTAAAATTAAATGTACTCTCTACCCTTTTTTTTTTTTTTTTTTTTTTTAACCCTGGGTAGTGTGGTCAGACATGAAAGCACCACATGCTCTCAATAAATAAATTATAGTGACTGCAGTTTTCCATGACTGTAAGACATTGAGATTGTTCCTTAGGAGCACCCAGTTGCCATCCATCAGTCTGTGGCTAGGTCATGAATCACTACAGAAATGGATGTGCAGAGTTGTCTCTGTTCAATAGATGTCCAAGATTTCAGATGTTCCATCATGTGCTGTGGACTTTATTATGATGGTAAAGCATTTATCAACAACGACCAAAATAAAAAATCACTTTCGAGTGGACTTCAAGGCTGGGTATTCACGAGCAAAAAAACAGCTCATAAATCATCTTTTAAAATATTACCATTTCTTCTGTGAAATAATTTCTTTTCTTGATGTATCCATGGAACTTGTTGACTTCCTTTTGCAGAGTTGCAAGAGAAATATTACACACTCCTTTGTCAAAGTGAGAGTTTTTACTGGAATGGGTTTCATGGGAGACACTTGAAGCCAGGGTGTTGATTTGTTTCTGACTAAATATATTGGGACCACGTAAAATATCCCTCAAAAAAAAATCCCATCCAGTGATGCCCTAATGCAAATCAGTAGTGCAGCACCTGTGGGTCAGACCTTTCAACTGGCAAAATAAAGACAGAAATTATTTATATAAAGAGAGGGGGCTGGACTGAGCCTGTGGGAATGATTAAAGGGCTGCAAAAGCACTTGCATACTGGAAGTGAAGGGAAAAAAATAAAATATACCAGTATAAAAAAAAAATTTAGAAAAAAAATTGTTGAATGGAGTAGAAATTCAGGAAAATAATTAATGGCTTAGAGAAGGCAGATGTGGTGTTCTGTTCTCATCTTAGACTGTAAGAAGGAAGGCAGCAGAGGGAAATAAAAATAACAGTTTGTTCTTTTCTTCTTATCTCAGATGCTCTTAGAAGTTAAGTCCATTCATTCCCTGGTTCTGCTGTGGAGCTCTCACTAAGTAACTCTTCAGGGACAGAAAGTTACAGGATTAGACATGCAGTTGTAATTTGTAAAACAAATAGCTTCAGCTAATTAATGGTACTAATTCTCAATTGCTGCAGCCATAAAGCTCAGGAGACAATCTGGGCTGGTATTTTAATACAATGGATTCACTCTGTTTGGCACTGTTGTGTTGCTGAAGA
This sequence comes from Arremon aurantiirostris, assembly GCA_035583995.1. NCBI lineage: Eukaryota > Metazoa > Chordata > Aves > Passeriformes > Passerellidae > Arremon > Arremon aurantiirostris. Next base: position 149,643,285 of record JAXCLO010000114.1, read on the forward strand.
GACAGGGCTTGTTTTTATGTTAATGCAATTTCCTTACCCATAAATTTAGTACAGCAAGAATAAGGAATATTCCAACTTTTTTTTTTTTTAATTAGGCTTTTCTGAATGCTGCTCTCTGCACTGTCATGCCTGTCTGTCTTATTCTGAGCTCAGAAAGTTTGAGCCACATTTAGCCAAAACATGCACAAAATTAAATAACATTGTGATGGATTTAATGGTCTATTATTTTCTCTGTGAAATGGAGCAACCTGGTGAAACTTCTCAATATTGGTTAAAGCATCTCTTCCTCACTCACACTTCATCTTGCTGGTTTCTCCCCTCTTTACCTGTCTCTCCTCTGATTTTCCTGCAGGTTGACCACTGGAATTTTCTAGCTCTGTGTGTCAATGCCATAGGAAATTCATGCAATGCAGTAAAAATAATTCTTCTTGCAATCAAAAGGAGCCACTTCTTCCTGAGTCAAATGGAAAGATCTTACAGATATCCTAGGGGAAAGGGATGATCATAGAATCCCAGAATCACCCACAATGGTTTGGGTTTGAAGGGATCTTAGAGATCATCTCATTTCAACCCTGACATTTATGCTTTAGGTTTTAGCTTTTATACTTTTCAGATTCTGTACTGCTTTATTGTGAAGTTCTGAGCTTCATATGAGGGGATGGTGAGCTCTCTTCACAGAGTAGGGAGACAAAACAATTCCTTGTCTTGCTGAGGACCAAGGACAACTGATCCAAATCTCAGGCCCAAGAGGACAAACAATGTGGAATGAAGAGAGAAAAACAAGAAGGATGGGACTTCAGAACCTAAAGCTATAACTGGACAATTAACTCCAATATGCAAATGGACCAAAACTTACAAAAGTGTGAGACCTCGTGACCAGTCGTGCATTTTGTGACCATTTTGGTTCATCTGGTGTGTAGCCCTGGCTGGGCTCTTGTCCTGCCCAAGGTGCATCCATTGAGGCCTTCTAATAAATCCCTACTTTATTCTTTAACTCCATCCAGTCTCTGTTCTAGGCCAGCCTTCACAAGGCATCAGCATGGACAGGGACACCTCCCACCAGACCAGGTTACTCAGAGCTCCATCCATCCCAGCCTTGAACACTTCCAGGGATGGGGATCCCACCACATCTCTGCGCAAGGAAGTGGCAGGAAAATTGAATTCCAGGCTCTTTTTCCCAGCTTTGTCCTGTATGTCAGAATGCAAACAGGTCCTGACTGGCAGAACAGGGAGTTCTGAATTCAGACACTACATTTCTTCATCCAAAATCAATGAGGATAATTAGCAGATGAAAGATCCACTGGAAACGGCTAATTTTCCATGTCAGCAGGTAGATAAGGAATCAATGAGACAGTCTTGTTCCTCTCATTTCACTGAATTTGTTTCCATTAGAGGTTGTAGCATGTCTAATGAAAAACATGTTTGTTTGTTTGGGATGCTCCTGTCTGTCTCCTAGGCAAAACCACACAGGATAAAATATGTGGAACAAATAGGACAGCTTCCTGGACATAAATGCCTACTTTTCCAATTATCCCAGACCAGGAGTCTGGTCCAAGATTCACTACTCAGGCATATCCAGCTGCCTTAAAACAGACTACAGACTGGGGAATGTCCTTATTTCTTCAGCAGAATCTCATTCTGGAGAACTTCCATTGTAGCTTCCATTTGAGCTACAAAAGACTCAGTCTGAACTCACAGCTAGATACCTAGAAGAAAAATGTCTCCAAATGTTCCAAAAGCATGAATATTCATTAATCCTCTTTGGAAAGTTGCAGTGGAATGGCCACAGGATGGCAAAGCAACGGTTTTGGCTGAGCTTCAGAGGAAGTTTTTTGAGACTTAATTAACCCAATGAGCCCAAATGGGTGTGGGCAGCTGATGAGCTGCAGCAGTGACAGGAAGAGGCAGAGGAAGAGCAGTAAAGGAGTTGGAAATCTCAGTGTGGGATGGAGAAGGATTTGGTACCTAAAAGTCAGGGATGAGGTAAATTGAGATTGTGACATAAACAGGATGAACTGGGGCACTTCTCCTGTTCCCTGGTCAGCTTGGTTGAGATTTGGAGGAGAATTTCCTACCATTTGTTACTTTTTCGGCACTTCCTGTCTTCCTTCTCCATCCCTTCTCAATCCTCTCCTTTACCTGACAGAAATGTTTACAAAGAAGTTTAATGTATATTAATCCAAGCACTCTGTGTTTCCAGTCATTAAAGTAGGCTTGGAAACAAAGCTGTTCAACTAAATTTGAGTAAGTTTGACTCCCTTTTGTGTCTGTAATTCCATTTGAAGTATGAATATTGTTAGCTCATAGAAAGAGGTCCTATCTCCCTGCATCACTGCTCTAACTGCAGTTCTCTTTCACTGATCATAAAAAGCTCAACTTATATACATAGTATATAAATAATTTAAACAATGGAAGATGCTTTGTGTTCACAGTTAGCCTTTCCATTTGCAAATAGGTTTCTTGTATATTTATCCCCTCTTTTTTTTCCCCAAAGCAACACATAAATACTTAAATAAATGCATATGTTTATTAAACGGTTACCAAAATCAGATTTTAAAAAAGACCTATTTTGCAGTTCACTCACAAGTTTTTAGAAAGGTCACAGGAAACATAACTTGTTATTATTATTTATTTATTTTCATTCTGTATTATTGCTACTGCCAGAAGAACAGAGCTTAATTGTGATTGTCATCATTACAAGCAGCAAATTTGAGCATGCATATGCAATGTATTTAAATTCACATAAATTGTTTATTAAAAGAAATGGAAAGTCTGAGTATGTGTCTCATTTTCTCAGAGTAAGCCCTGCCCTACTCTTCTTCAGCAAGAACTTCGCAAGTAATTATGAACCACTATTTATAACCAGTCTGGGCTCACAATTCAATCTCCCTCTGTGACTTAAAGGCAGAAGATATTTTCTGGTCAATAAAAATATTTTTTTAGTTAAAAGATTATGTATTTGGCTATGGCCCTTGCTCTTTCAAGGCTCATATTGACCTTTGTGCAAAACCCTTCCCTTCCCTTCCCTTCCCTTCCCTTCCCTTCCC
>JAXCLO010000114.1:149653628-149693222 GCA_035583995.1 Arremon aurantiirostris
TACAAAACTTATTATTATTCAACATAAACAGAATGAGACGACTGGGGATAAAAGCATCATATAGTCAACCCAGGACAGGTGCCTTCAGCAGTTCCTCAAGAAGTCCTTTCTCCCATTGGCAGTGGATCTGCATCCTCATCCTCACAAAATCCACAAGATGTGTGAAGGAAACAAAGATTTTCAGTCTTGGAAGAAAGGGCAATTTTTATTTTTTTTTCTTTCTGATCAGAGGCATATATTATAATTTAATTCTATTCACTTGAGGACTGATTGAACACAGAGCCCTGCAGCAACCTCCAGCCATTCATTTTACCCCATATTTTCTGCTGCTGTAATCCACCAGCAGTGGACACAGCCAAGCTTATAAAGCCCTGCACGATATTTTGCAAATCTAAATTGTTGAGCCACACAGGGAGCAAAGCTCCCATTGAAATGTCAGCACACTGAAATTACAATTTAATGAGTAGCTTTCCAGCAGCAGCTTTCACATATCACTTGTGCCTCACAGCAATAACAGAGAGTGGGGGGAAAAAAATATATTAAGAAATCTGTGTCTGTTTGAGATAAAGGTCAATTGCCAGGTGACACTGAGTGATGCCTCCTAATCAGTTTTGGTTCCCAGGCACTGTGGTTATTATTGCTCCTCTCACTATTTTACTATTTCTGTTGCAGAAGTAGTTAAAGATTCTACTTGAGATTAGGGAGCCATTTCTTCAGGGATTGGCACAAATTCTTAAAAAAAATCAGTTCTGATCCTAAGAATTTACAGTCTAAGGAGATTAAGAAGCAGAAACAGAGAAGGTGAAGTGATATCTCCCAAACCTCTGCATGACTCCAAGATAAGAATTGTGCAACTAATGGAATATCTGGTTTGGTGGACAAAATGGAGAAAAACCCACCCAAACTCAACAAGCTGCCACATTCACCCATTGCACACGAATCAAAATAAACAATTTGGGTCCAATTGTTTGTATTCAACTCACATATTTCTTGGTGAAAAAAATTAACACAATGAAAAAATGTTAAAAACTGTTTGTAGAAAAACAAAGCAGTTCATTGTATTGATTAGGCTAATTATTGATATTTTAAAAAATTTAGTTTGGGCTCACTTCAAAGAAGAAGAAATTTTTCATAATGAAATATTTTGAGCATTATTTTCAATCAAAATACCCCTCTTATTTTGTGTTCAGTGGCTTTTTTCAAACACTTTTCCTTGTGTGACCCCCATAATTTTCACATTTTACAAACCCCATGTCTTGTACCCTTCCAAATTCTAATGCCCTATGACATCTTTGGAACTCTGATGACCTCTGATGAAAATGGTCATGGAAAACACTTTTAAGCTTTGATTTATTTATTTCATACCTAAAGTCCCAAACAGAGCCTTGACTTTGCAAAACTTTCACAACAAAAACAGCAAATAAAGAAATCTGCTGTTGTTTCAGGAGAGCAAAATCCTGTGTTGTATTTGAGTTTTTTGTGATCATAAATGTACAAATAGATAAAGGAGGGTTCAGCTGGCTCAGTCTTACAGTCTCTAAATACATTAGAAATATTGTAAGGCACTGTTCCACATTTGGAGACACTCTGAGTTATCAAATTATCTGCTTTGTTGTCCCAAAATCAACAGATACTCCTGGGTTATATTGGATATTGAAAGCTTTCTCAGGGGTGCTTACACCATGGCTGGGCTTAAGGTGATTTATCAATGTGGGCAGAATACAGAGGTCTGTTACAATGATTTTTTTCTGTCTTTTGGTGTATATTTCAGTATCTATAGAATGTTTTGGTTTGAAAGTGGCCTCAAAAATCATCTTGCTGCCATGTGCAGGGACAATTTCCCCTATCCCAGGTTGCTCCAAGCCCCATCCAGCCTGACCTTGGGCACTTCCAGGGATGGGGCAGCCACAGCTTCTCTGGGAATCTGTGCCAGAGCCTCCCCACCCTCATAGGGAAGAATTTCTTCCTGATATGCAACCTAAATCTACCCTCTTTCAGTTTCAACCCATCTTTATGGTACATATTTTTCCCTCCCTGTATCTTTCTCATGCTGTAGATTACATGACCTGTTTGTCCATGGCAGTCAACAGACACAATAAATTACTGAATAAATGAACCAGTTTTATGTCTTTCTGTGTATAATTTATACACAAGAGAGGGTCAAACCTTAAACTAGTGTAGTAAAGGATAAAGATATCTTTAATCTTATTGCTAAAATGGGGTGAGGGGGGGCTTATTTTTATTTTCTTTGAAAAAAGAAACCAGGCAAATGAACAAAACTAAAAATATGCTATACCTTCTCCCTCAGAAAAAATAAAACAAAAACAAAAAAAGGCAGCAACAACAACAACAACAAAAAATTATGTGAAAGACCTGCAGATTTTTCTTGGAAAAAAAAAGGAAAGAAGGAACAAGAAGTTGTTGCATTGTTCTTGGCAGAAAAAATTCCTCCAAGTATTTAATCTAAATCTACCCTCCTTAAAAAAAAAATCCCAATTTTAAACACATTTTTCTTCATTTTAGTTTTTCTTTTTTTCTTTTCCATTGGAATAATGTGACCAGAAATTAAATGAAGAGATTTTACAGGGTGGGCAACATAGAGAGACCTTTAAAACAAAGTCCAGAACCACACAAGTGTTCAGTAGGTAATATGTATTTAAAAATCTGATGGCTATTAAATCCCATTAATTTTAATGGCTTATTCATTCAGATGGGAATTGTCAGCTTAAATGTGCTTGAACATCTCTGCCTTTGAACTTTGGCCCATGGGTCAGGAATAGTCCTGTCTTATTTTAGGAAAGGATTGTCTGCTCATGCCCTGCAGAGTCAGGGCAAAGTCACCCAGGTCCTTTTTTCTGCACTCCAAATCATGATGTGCAACAGGGATCTTTCACTGAAGGGCAGGGAGGACAAACGCACACAGACAGCAAAACATGTTTTATTCATGGCACTTCCCAACAGATAACCTCCATTATTTGGCATTTTAGCTGCCTTTTAAGGCATTCCTACAGGCAGTAGGGTGAATTGTGTTTCCCCCGCTCAGCCCATCAGTTACCTCAAAAGTAAAAGTGGAGAGGGACTAGATGGGGTTTATCAGCAGGAATTCTTGGCTCAGGTATCTCTCCTGGTGAGGCTCGGCTGTGTAGGAAGGTCGTGAAGCACTATCTGTGATGGGAGAATCTGATGAGGCTGCAGTGTTAGATCTTGGTGTCTGTTCTTGCAAATTTACTCTGGTTTAATGTCTGCTTGGCACTTCATGGCTTTTACAGTTCAGTAATTTCTTCTCCTCTTTAGCAAATCACGAAATCATCTCGCCCTGTGCTGTCACATTGTTCTTGTCAATCAGAGCTCTCTGAAGGCCGAAAGTTTCCTCTTGCTGCTTGAAACTGAGTCTGCATTTAGCTTGGGAATTACAGAATGATTTCCTAATTTTAGTGCCAGCTAAAATGTGAACTTAAGAATCAGGGTGTACTGGATACTGGAGCAAATGGTGCTGGAAGACTTTGTAGCAGCCAAAGGCTGCATCCCACAGGCCGTTTATGGACTGCAAAATTTATCAGATTTGTTTCTGAGTCTTGCCATTCAAGTCTGTGATTGAAAGTACAATTGTTTTTTCCCCAAAGATATTGATTCCAAGTGAAGTGGTGACTTTGACAGAATGAGATATTTGGGCATCCTGTCTTGTTAGGGCTGTCTCAGGTCGGGTTACTGGAGGTCTAGAGGAACTACAAACCCTTAAATTCAAGGTCTCACTTGATTTTGTAAGATGAGGTGATTTCTACTCCAAGAGGACTGGGCACTTGAATTTATTGCACTAAACAGGACTTTTTTTTCCCCCCAGGTGCAGCTGTGGTTTTGTTTTTCAGTGAAAAGAAACAGGAAAAGATTACATTGGAAAGTGAGACCACTGCCCTTTGCCAGCAATGTCCCCACCCCCAGTGGCAGCTTAAATGACACAGTTTGGGGAGGTTTAATGCTCAAAAACTCTCTCTGAATTCTCTGCATCATTCCTGTACTGATCTCTGTGTCCTTTGCAACCATTGGATACAAGCTACAACTTTTGTTGGCAAACCTGTCATTAGCAATTAGGCATAAACATATCTGATTGATTTATCAATTTACCTGATATTCTCAGTTGATTCTTCTTTCTCTCACTCAGCCAAAGAGGCATCAGAAGAAAATTTTAAACCCCAGATGGCCACTCAGTTATATCCTCAAGTCTTTTATTTTGTTTTCATCTGCAGCAGAATCTCTGTGCACATAAAAGCTCCATAACTTTCAAATTTCAAGTTCGACCTCCATGCATCCAAAGAACTCAACATTTCAGTCAGGCTTATTGATGGATAGCTTTTCTTTTGTTCTGCCACATGTACATCCATACTTACATCTGATGCTCAGATAGGTGATCTTTTCTCCCACAGATAAATACACTGCCCTAGGCTCCCATTTGCAGTACTCTGGAGGAAGTAGAAAATTTTCCTGGGACATGGAACTGACAGTGCTGCATAATGTTATTTGAAATTGAGACATACTTGAACCTTGCACTAAAGTACACAATAATATTTGCTTTTTGATTATACAATTTTTTCTGCCATGTCAGGATTTATTTCCTCTGGGCAGCTGAGCCACACTCAAGGTCTCACTCCCTCCCCTCTTCCTGGGATGGGGCAATGAAGAAAATGGGATGGTAAAGGAGAAAACTTGTGGGTTGGGGTAAAGACAGTTTAATAGGGAAAAGAAAAACTGTGCCCACCAGCAAAGGAAGCCAAGAAATTCCTTTTCCTCTTGCCAAGGGCAGGCAAGTGTTCAGCCACCCCCAGGGAAGCAGAGCTCCACCATGTGTGACAGTGACTTGGTGAGACAAATCCATCACTGAGAACATCCCTCCTTCCTTTCTTCTTCTTCCCCCTGCTTCATACCCTGAGCATGCCATGGTTTGTCTGGAATATCCCTTTGGTCACTTTGGGTCAGCTGTCCTGGATGTGCCCATCAGATTTCTTGTGCCCCTGCAATGAGAGGGAGAAGAGGCTTTGATGTTGTAAAAGCACCAACACAACTTTCACCACAAATCCAAAATGCAGCCCAATATGAGCTACTGTGAAAAAAATGTAACTTTATCCCAGCTAAATCCAATCTACTCCATCATCATGCTTGATTAATGTCCAGATTTGTTCAATAATTGCTTCCTAATAAACACATCAGAGGAGTCTATTTGCCTGCACAAAACATTGATGGTAAAAGCAGATGAGCTTCCCAGGATGGTGATTGATTTCCCAGGAAAACCAGATTATATTTTAAGAATTCTGTGTAATTAGTGTAGCCAAATACTACTCTGATTGAAGCAGAAAGGGTATTTGGGAACTGCAATCTGTGACAAGCAAGGGTTTGAGCACTTTGAGATAGTTTTGTGTATGCCATAAAGTTGCTGCACAAAGAAGGCCAAGAGATTGCAGAGACAAAGGGGGAGAAGAGAGTGGAGCATTGACACTTCCAGTGACAATAATTGATGTGGTTCTTTTCCAATTCATGGCACTTGAACTCCTGAAGGTTGAGCCTTTTTCCTGTAGAAGAAAGGCACAAGATTAGAAAGACAACAGCAGTGGTGGCAAATTAAAACCAGAAGACCCAAGGGTCAGAGAAGAGGTTCTCTGCAAATAACTCAAGCCAAGGAAATGCCAAATGTAATTTAGATGGATTTTATTGCTTTTTCCAGCACAATTCCTGTCACTGAGGTTTGTTTCCAGGCTCTTTGGGCTTCTGTCTTCTGTCTCTGCTTTGGGTGTTACTTTTCAAAGATTCAGAAAAAAAAAAACCATCTCCTTCCACATCCTCACACACATTTCTTAACAGAGATACAATGACAATGACAAACCACTTTTGTATGCTGAGCAATTAGCTGGAGAGAAGTCAAAGCAGTTTGAGAGGCTGCTCAGTGGGACAATCTTGCCCAGGAATTTCTCCTGACTTGGCTTCTCTGCTGCTAAAGGACACAGAGTCCCTTTGTAAGGGCTGAGCCTGGTGTGACTGCACTGTCAGCTCCTGGTAAATTCATATATATTTAAGTGCATTAAACATCTGCTGAATTAGTTCTGGGAGGGCTGCTCTGGCAGAGGAGCCCTCCTGCCCTTGAGAAGGAGATCAGGAGGCAGCTGAGCGCTGACATTGCGTGAGAGCAGAGGCAGCATCGAGGAGAATCCATCCTCAGGAACAAACTGCTGACATTCCCTGTCCCAGGCAATAGAATGAAGCCTTAACCTTGCAAAGCTGCTTCCCCTGTGATCAGAAACAGATCCAATACGACCCAGCTATGCACTCCCTTCTGGTAAGGTATTCCTGAGCTAAGCATTTCTCTTTCCCTCAATCCTAGGTGGAAGTGAGCTACAGAGGATAATTTTGGCAAACGTTTCCCTGCCTGGGAGCACTTGAACAGCCCTGGAGATGAATTCATTGCTCCAGGTTTGTTTAAACTTACAAGGCTGATGCGTGGATTGCCAGGACACAGCCTGCTAGAGAGTGGCTGAGAGAGTTGAGGAGAAGAGGAGGCTCCAGGGAGCGCTCAGAGCTCCTTCCAGCTCCTAAAGGGGCTCCAAGAGAGTCGGAGAAGGATTTGGGACAAGGATATGGAGTGACAGCATGAAGGGGAATGACTTCGAGCTGAAAGAGAGTAAGTTTAGATTAAATATTAGGAAAAAGATCTTTCCTGTGAGGGTGGTAAAGGCCTGGCACAGAGAAGCTGCCCCGTCTCAGAAGAGGGACTTCGGACAAGGGTTTGCAGCGACAGCATGAAGGGGAATGACTTCCAACTGAAAGAGAGTAGGTTTAGATTCAATATTAGGAAAAAAATACATTTCTTGTGAGGGTAGTGAAGGGCTGGCACAGAGAATCTGTGGCTGCCCCATCTCAGGAAGGGTTCAAGGCCAGGTTGGACAGGGCTTGGAGCATCCTGGGATAGTGGAAGGTGTCCCTGCCCATGGTAGTGGGGCGGAACTGGATAATCCTTATGGTCCCTTCCAACCCAAACCATTCTGTGATTATTCCATGATGCTGTTCCTCATTTCTGGCTTGATATTCCCCAAGAGTGATGCTGGGTAGAGACTTTCAGGATTTTCCAAGTTTATTCCTGTGGTTCATGAGACACAAAAGTTCTCCTGAAGGGTCCACAGACACGCTGGAGCTGCAGCTGGCAGAGAAGTGGCACCAGCTGGAGGCAGACCAGGCAGGACAGAGGAGGGCAAACCAGAACTGGGGGTACTGAGGGGAACATGGCAATCACTGAGAGTAATTTTACATCTGCATCCTATCACAGCAAAAATAGAAGTTGTGCAGGATGATAACATTAACAGCTGGTTGAGATTCCTTTGATTGAGAGGGCAGTGGCTTGCCAGCTGTGTCGAGCATCTGCACATTCTTTAACAGCTGACAATTGAAGGCCTTTTTTAAAAAAAATTAGTATTTCCAAAAATAAATGATAGAATTAGTTTTCCTTATTCTTTTATTTTCCTGTAAAAAAAGTTAAATTTGGGCTCTGTTCAGGACAGCCTATAAGTGCATATGAATATTCCATTGGCAACTCCTTGCAAAATTCATCTTTACACCCACAAAACACCCACAGAGGAGCAACTGGGGGTAAGTGACCCCCAAAAAAAAACCCCCTGCCCTGGCTGCTCTCAGGCTTATCACAGGAAAATCTCCCCACAGAGAGAGGAGCCAAGAGGAAAAAGGGCAGTGGGGGAGCCCTCAGTGAGGGGTCAGAGCCAGCCCAGCCCCATGGGTGGGTGTGGGGACACCCCTCAGTGGGTCAGGGGGAGAATCCGCTCACACACTAAGGGGGGGATCAGTTGCTTGCGGAAATGGGAAATGTCATGGGATGCAGCAAAAGAGTAATTTGTGATTCCATAAGGGTTATTATTGGATGTGGAAGAGAGAAAGGAATAGCAGGGAAAGGAGTAGTTTAAGTGATTTGAGAAGGAGCAAGAATTGTGAAATAGAGGGAGCAGGAGTTAGAAAGGTGTGTCCAAGTTACCACACAATTCACACCCTGGGTGTGTTTTTGTTGTGTGAGACTGTGGCCTCAAGGCTTCATCTCTCCTGGTGCCAGAAACTGGGAAAGCCAAGACCCAGGGTAGTTGGATCCACGTTCTGTACATACATTTATATTTATATTTATATTTATATTTATATTTATATTTATATTTATATTTATATTTATATTTATATTATCTGTGTATATATCTATATTAATTTATACTTATAATCATATTATATTTTAAATATTTTACATATATCTATATGTATATCTATATAAATTAATATATTAATAATAATCTATTATATTATTATATTGTTATATTGTTATATTAATATAATATTATATATATGTGTTACTTATAAATAAATATTCTATTTATAAATAAATTTATATATTATATAGGCATATAATTTATATTTAGTTATAGTTTATTTATATTTATGGTTTTATATATGTGTATATGTGTGTGTGTGTGTGTGTGTGTGTGTGTGTATGTATGTATGTATGTATGTATGTATACAGGTGCATACACATTTATCTAATTAAAAAAATAAACAAATATCCCTCTCATTAACAGATCTTAATCCTGAGCTGCCAAACAAAGGCAGCAGGACAAGGCTATGAGTGAGGATGTACCCCTGGATCAGTGTGGCCACCATGGATATATGGATTTATGAGCTCTCTATGTGTCTGCTGGGAATACTTGCTCAGTTTCACCACTGGGCATTTCTTGGGCTAGTGAATTTGCCAAGTCCTAAAAAATACTTAGGGGGCTCCCAAATTTCTCTGTAAGAGATTACAAAGACCATACTAATGATCTGTCTCAAATTATTCAGTGCATTTTCCTTTCCTCATATCTTCAGTCTATTATTATCTATCTGAAAAGAGAAAGTCCAAACTGGCTCATTGTTTTTTAATTCTTTTTTTCCTTTTTTTCTTTTTCTTTGGTAAGAATGAGAAATATTTGTCTTGTCTTTGGCCTGAGATCTACTATATTCCCTAGATCCTCTGCAGAACAATTCCCACTTTCCCAAATTTTACCAAAATTGAGAGCATGTGCCAATCTAGAAAAATATGTAGCCACAATTTTCAGACTATTTCTCACATTTGCCAACACTTGTTGTGTCCTGCAAAATACGAATAGTCCTCAAAAACTTGACATGAACAAACCTAATCCCAGTTTCGGCACTGTGAAAAATGCATGTTTTATGATTGGCTTTTCACAAATATTAAAATGAATATTATATGTGTTATGTTAAAAGTTTTGCTGTATTAATTTTTTTAAGTAGTGTGCTAAATATAGTTTAAGTTACAACATGATGTTAAAATAGAAACTATGTATGTGAGATATTTTTTAAGAAAGGAATGAGGTACTCGCACCAGATAGCAGCCACAGGACACCTAAATCTCTCAGAGAAAGAGAATTTATTGCCCCATTATCAGAAGAAACGAACATTTTTCCGCCTTGCTCAGAACTTCTTCCCACATGCTCAGCCATTAGGATTAAGAGGAAGAAGTTGATGATGACCAGACAGAATCCTGTGTTTGAATGGAATATATGCATCATGTATGAGGTGTATGAATGTGCAACAGGTTATTGTTTTTAAGGGTTAATCCTCTGTTAATGTGTGTCCTTTTTCGGGCCAATGGTGCCCAGGAAAATGTACCCGAACATCTGTAACTTTTTCTTTCTATTGTCTCATATTGTCCTAATCCAAATTGTCCGAATTATTATTACTCTAATTATATTGCTATTTTTACAACCATTTTATTACTACTAAACTTTTAAAATTTTAAAAACAAGTGACTGGCATTTTTCACAAGCACTGAGGATATAAAGTGAGCTCTGCCCAGCACAGAAGTCTCACAAACCTGATTTGATACAACCTTCACTCATCAGCACAAGTTTGTATGTGCTCTGGACAGAAGTTATTGTCAGGATTCCCTTCCCTCAGAGTAATTGCGTTTAGTTTATGCTTATCTTAGTGATGGGATTGTCATGTCCTACAGTGACAGAGCTTCACTGTAGACAGGGACTGAAGGCTTTTCCCCCTTTTACCATGCTCCACAATGTCTATTTTCTTGCCATACAAGGAAACCACGTTGTGCTGCTCTTGACAAATCCATCCCCTTGTCACCCTGTTTGTTTAAATGTTGTCTGCTCAATGTTGTTCACTGGGGACTGAATATTTATGTGAGTTTTTTTTTTTTCCATTATAAAGACATCTTTTGTGGATTTTTTCTCTCCCAATTTCCTTTTCTTCCACAAAGTCTTGAAAATATGAGATAGCATTAGCCATTTAAATAAATTACACAGGATGAAGTTAATTGGAAGAAGGTATATTTTAGTTGATGACTATTTAATGTTCTTTCCCTATTACAATCTGTGAGTTTGGTTTCTCATATTGGTATTTTTGGACCAGTTATTTCTCATTGAAATTTATTATGAACCCTGATAGCACAATAAGGGTTATCCTAACTTTTCTAACAATTTTTCCTTGCCACAGAGTGATTTGAGCCCACTGAGTACCTCACTTCTTACCAATGATGCACTCTCATTGGGTTTCCTTTTTCCCCAGAATGTTCTTTGGGAAATTAGCTCAGTTTATCACTGACCTCTCCCATTTTACTCTCCATATCCTCACATCACAAGGAGTCAGATTGCCTGAGTGGTGTCAATACTTTTTCTGTAATAGTTTTATTTCATTAATTCTTTCACAAAATTAGATTGTGTCTTTACTGTTCTTTCTGCTGTGCTTAGTAATGTATCCATAAGCTCATCCAGGCCTCCCTCAGTGGCATCACATCCCTTATAATTAATAAATTTATTCATCCAGGAATGGAGCAGCAGAATTATTTGTGGCAACCTTTTACTGGCACTTTCTATTCCTATACTAGAAATCGAATATGAAGATATTTTGCCTGAAAAATGGTCAGAGCTCCTTGCAAGGAGGGACAAATTAACATCAGAGTATTAAATTTAATACCAGAGTGTTAAATTTGTTCCTTAATGCTGTTGTCCTCATGGACCATGCAAGATCTCTGAGCCCATGGTCAGGGAGGAGCATGCAAAGAACTCTTTTATCTCTATTTGTGCTGGAATTAATTAGATTTATGGAGTGGCTTGAGAGAAAGGAAAGTCTCTTTGGGACTGAGCTGATGGGAAGATGGGGTGTGATTCATCTCATGATGTCCTTGAAGAATGAATTTCCCTGAGGAGTGAATTCATTATCAAGCATCATCACCAGAATAGAGATGTTTTATTATTTGAGAAACTTGATGGTCAAAACTCCACTCTTGAATTATGATACAAGCCTCCTTGACTCCAGTTATAGGGAAGGAAAACTGGTACTGGGGGGTTTGCAGTTTGGAAAGATCTTCCCAGGAAGACACAATACTTGGGATGCTTTTCCTTACAATATTTATAGTTATTTCTACAACAAAAGGAGCTGTAAAATCATAGGTCATGGCCAGAAATTTGAAATATTATAACAAGTTAATAAAAACAGGGAAGCCAATTTATTATATATGTTAGGCTTGAAAAGATACAAATAGCAATGAGATTTCAAAGTGTGAAGAACACAAAACCAGATTGATTGATGATAAAAAATGATCCAATATGGATGCTTAGAGGATGGCAAGTATACCATGATATTTCCTCAAATACCTCTCCCAGACTCCAGCAATTTGCAGCTTGTGAACTCCCTGAGCCAGAGGTCATTTTTCTGTGTTTATTGGCCCTTGGTAAGTTATGATTCTATGAATAATTTGAGATATTATTATTGCTCTGCATTGCTACAGCACAGCAATATTATTTACTAATAATAAATGTTTATTCTTCTTGACTCATCAACACAGATTCTGTAAAACTACACAAATGACTATGTATTATAAAAAATAATGCCCATGTAATCATTTCCATCACATTTTGTTTCTTAGCAAGATGTGGACAAAGTGGTTATTTTATAGAGATGTTGTTTAGAGAGAGAGAGAGAGAGAGAGAGAGAGCGGGATATGTTTCCAACCAATCTTTTAGGCTTTTTCCTGTAGCACTCAATTCAGATTTTGTGATACTCTTGTGCTAATAAATCATGGTCCACATCCCCTTCCCTCCATCAGAAACTCTTGCAGAGACCAATCACAAAAGTACATCCAAAACCATCTTTATTTCTTCTCGCCCTGTAATCATTTGACAAAAGAGAACATTTCATATTGATTCAAAATCGTCCTTAGAACTCTATTTTGTCTGAGCAGAATCTGATGCATTTTCACATAAAATTGATTCTTTTCCCAAACAAAATGGAAACTCAATCATTGTTCATGCAAAAAAAGTTGACTATTTTCAGATCCTCTATAAATGCCTCAGCTTATCTGGAAAGGGAGGGTTTTTAATTTTTTTCTTTTTTTTTTTTGGCATTGCACAGAGTCTGAAGAACCAAAACCTTCTTGTTCTTCCCCAGGACACCTTGAAAGGCTGGAAGGGATGAATTGTCCCCAAACACACAATACATGTCACAGGTTCAGTGTGCACAGTGTATGCAAGGGGCACAGCAAAAGGATTAATTTGGTTTTATCAGAGCTACCCACCATCAACAAGTTCTGAGAGCCCAAGGAAAACTCTCCAGAACCTCACTAGAAATTTTGAATGTAGAAAATCCCTGGAAGTGTTCCAGGCCAGACTGGATGGGCTCTGAGCAACCTGGTCTGGTGGGAGACGTTCCTGCCCATGGCAGGGATTTGGCACAAGGTCATTTCTAAGGTCCCTTCCAAGTCAAATCATTCCATAATTCTATGATTCTATGCAAATTCCATGGTATCTCCAATATCACCACACAATTCCAGCTCATCTTGCCATAATTACACTCCCGGCTAAGGTTTTTTTAATTTCATACTCACTATTTTACAGGACAGAAGGACTGGGTTCTAGTCTGATGGTCTGCTGCAGTTCTGAACTCTGGATGTTCTCTGGTTTTAAACTATTTCACAGACACTGCTCTCCCATAGCTGATCCCAAAGGAATTCATTCCTGATGCATTTATGAGCAGCTGATGCACTTCACAGCAAGTCAGTGAGAGCATGGCTTTAAAATCTCACAGACTTTTGTTTCTTTGCTTAATTTTCCCCCTTTCTCTCAGCCCATATTAAAATGAGTTGTTATTTTCAACAGTGAGCAGACAAGCAGGAGTAAAAGAGGACGGGAAGCTGAGGAAGATCAGAAAGGGAAGGAATTAAATAGGAGTTGGTGACAGGCAATAAATGAGCATCAGACAGGAGTCATCCAAGAGGGAGAACTCATTTTGGAGTTTGCAGCTTGTCTCCTTAGACAAGGGGTTGTCATTCCTCCTTCACAGAAAAGGTTGAAGACACCCACTAGACAAAATGCTTTTAAGCCCTAAAATCAGTGTGAGGAGAACTAGAAATTGTGTGTGTGTACTTCCACCATCCCACCAGCTCAGCACCACTCATTTTCTGGGGAATGTCCTCTCTCCCATGTGATGCTTCTGCTTCATTCTGGCTTTGAATGAAGAGAACAGTGAGGCCCTGCACTTCACTGTTCTCTCACTCCCACTCAGGTTGGAAAAGGTGAAGATAAATGCTGAAAACTGTGTCTGACACAGAGTAAATCCACTTTCTTCTGCCCTGCAGCCCCCACTGCCAACACCAGGGCACAGCCAGCCAGTGTCAGTCACTAAAATACGGAATTCACAGGTCTTGTAATGCAAGAAGCCAAAGGAGTCTGAAATAAAACACGGGCAGGAGATCTTTCTCCGTTTTAATGCCTTTATTAAAAGTGATCAGCTTGGGTGGGGAGAACCGACAGGTCGCGCTCACGCCACCGCTGCTCGCAGGAATAAGTTAGAGGAGGAAAAAGAGTGCAGCTTTGTCTGTTGGACTGTGGGCAGAGCTGGAGATTCCATCCTCACAGGAACATCAGAAAATTGCCTTATTTTCCAATTTAATATTTGAGATACACTGTCTAGCCAAATCCTTCAGATTATGGTGAGGGGGTAAAAAGGATCTTAGCAGATACTAGATTCTGTTCCTCACATTTAGACATCACTTTGATTTGTCCACTTCATGTTGGCTCATTGTTTTAGGGGTTTTTGGCTAGGTTTGGTGAGGGGTCTCTCCCATTGCATGCTGAATCTGAGATCATTTGCATGCTAACTCCAAGGTCCCCTCCTCTTCACCGTCTGGGTGCCATCCTCCAGGAAGCAGCAGGGTGTCACTCACAAAAGGGGGAATTCTTAACCATCAACAACAGATAGTTAATGAAAACGACAAATGATTACAATAACAAACAGTTAGAACTCCACCCTGGCAGCAACTGGCCCAACCTGTGAACTCTGCAACCTTTTAAAAAATGGGCAGCTTTTCTACTCATAACAAGTCTCTGAGAGGCATTTCACTGGGAGAGTGCTGGGGAGGGAAAGGCCAAAAGCTGAATTTCCCCTGCAGCTCCTACAACAGAATTGTTCCTAGTGCCTGCCCAGAATTAACTGCATTGGCTCTCAAGGCAAGCCAAAGTCAAAAGGAAGGTTTAATTAAGCAAAAATGTGTTAAACACTCAGCTAGAGAGTCATCTATCCCCAGAATACTGAAAACAGAAATTTTAGTCTAAATATTCTTTCTATGGATTTGTATTGCAAATTTCTCTTTGTATTTCTAAAACTTTGTCACCACATTGCTTCTGTGGCAATAAGCCACGACTGAGAGAGCTCAGCCACTAAAGCTTTTGTATGCAAGCAGACTCAAAACTACTCACCACTAAACCAGCAGACAGAAACTGCCCCATGCTGCTGTGCCACAGCTAGGAAATAGGGTATATTATATATATATAAAAATATATATATATAAAATATGTAATAGGGTTTCTTCACACCATAAAGAGGGTGTGAAGAAACATTTGATTTCTGTACCACAAGGATAACCAGTAAAAGAGGAAGAACTGAGGCTGAGCTCTGTCCTATACATCACCACTGTAAAATCAATCTGAAGAATTAGTCTGGATTTTCATTGTGCAGATTCGTCCAGCTATTAGGATGTACATTCCCTGACCAACAGAGTTTTGTGGGGCAGCATGTTCCAACCTAAAAAAGCCTTACCTGTACTGGAGGGATTACCAGAGCAGGGTAGATTTACTCCTCTGGTTCAAAGCACAGTTGGTTTGCACAGCTGCATCCCGCTCTCAGAGCTCTTTGTGAGTCCATCACACTCTCAAATATTCCCTTAAGTGCTGACATTATCATAGATACGTAGTTTGGCAGAAGGGAGAATTCACTCTTGGTTGGAGTTGCAATTTTTCCTGACCTCCTCTCCTCCCTCCTGAGCCAATTCACATCCTCTCCACTCCCCACACTTCAGGAGAGCACCCAGTTAATGATTCATTGAGAGCCAAGGCCTTTAAACTCCATTGATTTCTTGCTCTGGCTCTTGACTGCATCTGGTAAATTCATTTCTGTTTGATGGTATTAAGTATTTTGAGTAATTAATATGGTAATTTATCCCAGGCTGAGGAGTAAATGTTACCTTCTGCTGGGAGCAGGGTTCGGAGGGGAATACTCTTTAGGGCACTTTTCCCAATCCCTTTAATGTCAACAGGGTACTTAATGTAAGTGCCTGTCTGACAGCTCTTGCTGCTCTGAGACTCCGGGGCAACCTCGACTGGGAGAACAGGCACTCCATGCACAAGCATCCATTCTTGCAGTTTGCCTTTAATTGTCTGAAAAACAGTCAAAATGTCTATGTGACATCAAACAGAAGTAGGGGGAAAAAAACTCTGATCAATCTTGGTCTTCTCAAATCAATGGAAGTTTTTGTTGTGAGGTTTTCAGGAGTCAAACTGAATTTCAGGATCCAAATTTTGGTAAGAACACTCTTGTAAAGAACAGTCATGGAAGCTTAATCCATTTTGGATTTAGCAGACCTAGTAATGACTTCTGGATCTTCCTGTCCAATCCAAAGCAAAGTAATCCCTTCCTTAATGGAAATGAGCATTGGGACATAATTGAATTTTCTCATTATTTCCATTGTAATACACCTAATAATCAGAACCATTAATGTATGGGTTTACATTCTATTCCATTAACTTCTTTCCTAGACTGGTATTTATACATTTCAGGTATCCATATCATAATCCTCAGACCTTGAAGTCATCAGTAAACCAACAGCTACCCAAAGCAATCAATGCTTCAAATCAAAATAACCCTTCCTTTGACTTGCCTCTGATGCGAAGATTCTTTTTTCTTGTGAGGTCATGCAGTACAAAGCATTCAGACACTGGAATAAAAATCATAAAGTTGAACTGCTCAGTCACTTTTCATTACAAAGATATTTCAGAATCAGGATTCCCTCTAAGCAATATATAGCCAGTGGTGGTTATATACAAGATCAGCTTAACTCCTCAAAATATTTTCCATTGTTTCATGACTTTTCTTTGAGGTTTGAGACTTCTACCAGACAGTGATTAGTTTTGGGTTTGTTTCCTTTTTTGTTTTTTTTTTTTGTCTAAGCTGATCTTGTCTTCTCACATGTTTTATACTGGGACTTGGGTCTATTTCTGATCTATTTTCTCCAATGCTATGTGCAGCTTTTGAGGGCAGAAATAAGAAGTGAAGGGACAATTTATTTTTGCAAAACTGTAGAGATGAAGGTAATTTAATTCTCTCTACTGATTGGATATGTTCATCCAGAGAGGGCTTGAGCCATATTATTTCTTAGATTTAGACAGAAATACTTTATGACCAACTGCAGAGCCTTCCTGTCTGACAGTGCCTAGAGAGCAGTTTCAGTCCCAAGGCTTGGTTCCAGGAAAGCAAAACCCAGAATAAAAGCTTCAGCTAAATGATGGGGCTCCAAAACAGTGCAACTGTGGATTAGAGGTTACGGCTCTAATTTGTGGGGTTTTTGTCCTTGTTGGGCTGTTAAAACCTTGATATCTTCCTGCTTGTGCAAACTCCATTCTGTCACTGCCCCTACCATCTCCAGGAGCAGAGAGATCCAACCAGTGACTAAAATATGTAACACATTCAGGCACATCTGAAGCAATCTGTGCTTGTACACATCTTCCAGCCCTGTTTCTCCACTACAGGGTGCCCCTTTCTTTCCTGGAATGCCCATTTTCAGCTTCAGAGACGGATTCCACATTAAATAAACAGTTAGTCTGGGAGAACAGATTCATTTATTAGCTAAAATGTCCGGGGGGCTCCTATTAGAAGAGGAAAAAATTTGAAATGCATCTATTTGGCTGTTTGCCCACAATTCAAAGCATTTAATATCTAGTGCTATCTTAAATAATTCATTACTGCTCAATATGCCTAATACCTCTGTTGAGAGCGCCGATAAATGAGGTTAAACAGGATTCCTGCTGATTTCTTCTCCTTCTGTTGGTTTAAACTTTAATAAATATATGTTTTACCAGACTTTATAATAACATCAGGGAACAAATGCTTTTCAGTTAGGGAAATGAGTCAGAGGCATTTTCCTCTCTCTGTGACAGCAAAGATAGCATTTCCTCTTTAACCTTACAAGTTTCTTTGAATTACAGCTGGTGAATTTGTATGAGGAACTGGTCCTTAAGGACCAAGCTGTGTGGATCAGCTCAATAGCTTTAAAATTCATGATTAAAAGAGGCTTTTGGTAGTATATTAATCTGTGTGTATGTGTTTGTCTGTGTGCTGCTAAGCAGCTAAATCAAATAAACAAATTACAAGAAAAAATTAGATAAAAGAAATTTCAAACATGTCTGCCTAGCCTCAATTTAAGAGCATGTGCCCCACTGGGAACTTAAGATATGTGTAAACGAATACCCAGACATTAACCATGAATCTTGCAAATATTTCAGCCTGTCATTTGTAGCTGTTCAGGAGTGTAATAACTTTGCAGATGATGACAGTGTGAAATGTTTCCTCTCTCTTAACCTGTGCCCCTCCTCAGTGTTCTTAGAGTTTTCCTAATAGGCAACATGATTCTTGCACAGGAAATTTATTAGCTCAGCATATTGTTTCTGACTTGCCACCTTTTGCTTGCAATTAAATCCAACTGCAGATGGAAAGACAACAATTCCCTGGCAAGGTTCACCAGGAGGACAGAGAAGCACGACATGTGGGACAATAAAGGATAACAGATAGTGGGGAAGACTCTGATCTGAGGTTTTCTGATCCAAAGTCATACTGAAAGCTGAATTACAGTCTGCCCACCTCCTCCTAGAGCTTCTTCACTTGGCAACTCAGTGTTTAAACTGGGGTGCATCTCTCACAGGTGAAGCCACCACTGCCTCAGCAGTGAGACTTGGGCCCCTGCATCCTCCATCCAGAGGCTCCCTGAAGCCAGGGAGATTTCTAGGAAGAGGATGATGCCTAAAGATTTTAAATTTTTTATATATTTTTTCATTTATTTGTGTTTTTGTAGCCTGTTAATACATAGTTATAACTCCTAGTACTTTTCCTGCCCTCTACCATAGTTTATCAAACCCTTACTAATACAATCTTGAATTCTGTTTTGTTTTTTTTTTTAGTCTAGCAAGGACATTTTGTTTTGCACCATACATTGTAGACACAATAAAGTGTAGGAATAGAACTTGGGGAAGAGGGGGACTCCAGTGGGGCAGAACCCTGGAGGGAAATTACCTAATCAACTGCTCTCCTAATTGGACAACATTTGATAGTTATACCAGTCAACTAACCTTATAAAAATGTCAGAAATACAGTATCGCTTCAGCATATTGCCATATTGTGCACCTTGGAAGCTTTCAATTAAACATTTTATTTTATATCATCATTTTAACACTGTTTGGAAAGGTTTTGTGTTTTATTATAGGGATCAAGGACATTGGAGCAGTAGTTCCATCTAGTACCAGAGACCATGTCTGTGCAGACTCCCTCAATCTCACACTGTCTTAAATCCAATTCAAAGCCCACCTCAAAGTCCCTTTGAGCCAGTCCTGAGAGCTGTTCTAGATTTCCTTCCCAGTAACACCTGGGTAAGAGCACTGATACTGCCCAAAGAGGAATTATATCAAGTTTAAAAGGATGGACATTCCTTAATCAGAAAATTTTCAAGCAGAAAACAGCTTAGGAACATTCAACTCTATAATTCTGTAAGTTGTTATTGATCATTATTTTTGGAAGGAAATGATTGCTGTGTTACCTTCTGAAGTCCTTCTTGGCTGCTCTTGTTCATCTGTTTTATGAGATGCAGAACACAAACTGTGGGAGCAGCCTCTGTGTCACAAGTTACTGAATGACAAACTCCAAGTTGCATTTTAAATCTCAACAAACCAGGACTTAAAGATACCTGAACACTTCTGAACCACGAATGAGGAATCACAGAGAAGATTTGAAGTTTGGTGTCTTCTCTGTGGCACTGAATATTATTCTATTCAAAACTGCAGTGTTGTTTTTGATGATTCTCTTATTGGAAAGTCCAGAAGAGAGACTGTAAGCTACAGAATTTTGACAATTAGGAACCTTGTTCTTGGTTGTTTGGGAAAGAAAATTTGCACTGTGAAAACAGTTCTTTCACAGACAAGCTGTCATGTTTTCACTGCATAGTCCCATCATATTTTAGTTCATAACAATTATAAATATTTAAATATATATCTGTGGAAATTTAGGTCTATATATATTAAAGAATTAAGACAGATACAAGAAAGCCCTGCATCATAGAAACATGGATAAAAGTTTCCTGTGAAGATGATAAGACCCTGGCAGGTTCCCAGAAAAGCTGTGGATGCCCCTGGATCCCTGGAAATGTCCAAGGCCAGGTTGGATGGGGTTTGGAACAACCTGGGACAGTGGAAGGTGTCCCTGCCCATGGCAGGGGGTTGGAATGAGATATCTTTAAGATCACTTCCAATCCAAACCATTCTGTGACTTTGTGACATACTATTCAGAAATATGTTATGAAGATTTTAGTGTTTCTTTAATTATTGTTCTTACAAATATATAAATTGTATCCATGTTTCTTGTCCATAATCTGTGAGTGGTTTTCTGATTTTTGGTAATTCCACCATCAGAATGGTGGTGAGACAGCTGGAGCATAAGAAAAACTATTTGGGCAAGTTTCTTATTGTCATTTTTAAAGTGGTACAACTTTTGAGAAGATAACCTGAAAATTGGGAGATGCCATGCGTCACCAAGTGAAAAATAACATTCAGCAAACATAAATTCTACTTTTCTAAATATTATACTCTGAACAGAGAAGTCAAAAAGGGAAACACACTGTGACTGTATGACACTTCACAACATTCTTGAATTATTTATGTAATATGTCATTCCAGTTCTATAGTAAAACAGGAAAACTGCTTCTGAGAACAAAATGAATTCTATGTCCAAGAACTGGAACATGGAAAAGAGACAAGCATTAATGTATTGTTACTTTTGAAAACTGATAAAGAAAATAAAATTTATCTTAATTTTGTTGCAAATACAAAGTTTATTTGGCACTTGCAATAATCCAATGAGGTGCTGGGTTTTTTTGGTCATAAAAAGGCTTTTCCTATCCAAACAAAAGTCCCATTTCCTGGGCTATGACTACAGTGCTCCAAGTAAAACATGCCAAGAACAGGGATTGGATAAAAATAAATAGCTTCTCTCTCATTTTACAGATGATAAAACTGACATTATGAGAGACTGAGTAATTTATACATCGCACTGAAAATTTAAGATGGGCTTGAACTAATTCGTGTCTTGAATTCTCATTCACTGCATCACTAGTTTAAAGATAAATAAATAAATAAATAAAATCTCTTTCAGGAAGTCATTTTGTTGAAGGTTGTTTAGCGTTGAGAGTAACGAAATTATTAAATGCTATTAAGAGCGTGATTGAAATAACAGTCATATTTAAATGTTTTAAACATCACTTTATAAGTATACTTTTAAAAGGTATAATTTCTTTGACTAGCAACTAACCATGCAGCATTTTTATGTATTGTAAAAAATAATTTTATCAAAAGTATGTGCAGCATTTAAATGAGATGCAAACCAGCTTTATGACCCCATCCAAGAACAGTGAAATCTTCAGTCCCTTTGCTGCTGCACTGTAATAAACAGGCAAATTCATACCCCTTGAAAAAGCAATTTTTTAGCAAAAATGCTGATCCTGACGCTCCACTTCCAGAAATTCAACTGTTTATCTGCCTCGCCCACAGACACCATATGTAGGACACACTGAGTGGCTGGAATTAGCAGAGTCATTTATGAACTGCATATAAATACATCATTTGCACAAATTTCTCAGTGATAATAGCCAAATTAGGGAAGGTGATAGCACCATCATTTTTTTCTCCCCCCAGTTTAACATTTATGGAAATGATGACTTTATCCAGTTCCTGTCCTTCTCAGAGCTGAAGTTAAATCAGAAACAAGATGTGTTAGGATATATTAGAAATAAATGGTCAAAGCTTTCTTTTTCAGTGTATATTTGAGTTATGAGAAGTTTCTTTTATGTTTTTTTGAGGAGCAGAGGGATATTTTGCTCACAGTTGCTGCAGTTTAAAACTCTGATTAAGCACTTCCTTAACCTCATGGATGTCAGTGGATCCAAGTGTTTGCTGAACTGTTACCACAGCAACTCTTCCATGCCCTCACATACATAAATGTGGCTTTGGTGCAAGGTAAAAATCACTTCCTTGCCTTTGAACTTTGGAGTCTGAATGCAACCAGAACCCGGCCCAGGGAGACCAGACCATCAGTGCAGGGAAATGAGTTGGATAAAAGTTTAAAGTGCCAGCTCAAAGAACATCTGTTCCTGCTTTTCAGAGAGAATTGAGCAATTTAAAGGCAGTGAAGCCCTTTGTCAGACTTCTTCCTTTGTCTATAATTGATCTGTAAAGGTTTTTCAAAGTGTCATCAGAAGAAAGAGACAAGCAGGTTCAGAATTCTTAAGGTGTTCTGGTTTTCCTGTTAAAATTTGCCTGAACCTATTTTAGAAACAGAAACAACTGCACTCCAAGATTGGCGTTTTTCAAATTAAGATGAAAATATGGCAGTGGCACTGCCTTTACTCTTCATCCCACATCTCAAGCCATGGCCAAGGAGTTCAAAGGGAGGCTACAGAATCACAAACAGCAGTCAACAACTCCTCAGTTTCTCCAGGGATGTAAGGGAGGAGCAAAAGTAGGCTGTGATTCTTGCCTGACCAATTTTATGCCACTTTTACTTTCTGGCAGCAGCTCAGTTCCTTGTGGGAGGGGATGAGTGTCAATACTTGCTGAAGTCAGTTATAATTTCTCCTCATCCTGAGTCTTGAAGAAACCAAGCTGCTTCTGAGAAAAAATGCTCCACAGATACAGATGAATGAAAGAAGCTTCTACGTCCAAAATTTTGAGAAGCACTGGCATAGCATTAATCACTGTCATTTGCCAGTAGAAACAATCACAGAGTGCAATCACTTCTTGATTGCTAAAGAAATCTTCGTTTGCCTAGAACACTAAGGTTTGATTATTTTTTTTTCAGCAAAAATATCTGTTGCAGCTGCCACTGAAAACCACAACTGACAGCAGAAGATATTTGTGATATTTTGGTGTTTCTGTTTACAAACAGAAGCTCATAAAGTTAGTATATTTATATATATATAAATAAATGAATATTTCATAGATGTGATGGAGGTTGTCATATCCATGAGTATTTCTCCTCTCCTTGAACCCATGGCCCATGAGAACAACCAGCTATCACTCTCAAAATTCCTGTCTTCATCTCATCCAAGGAATGCAGCATGATAGCTTCCAACTTTTCACAGGATCTCTGGAGCAGAGGTAGGACTGCCATTGGGATAAGCATCCTTTGAAATGAGACTTCCACTCTCTACTCTGTTTCACTCAGTCTTGGCTGCTGAAACAATTCTGCACTGCTGGGCAAGTTATGCCTTTATGAGATATTTTATGTAATGCCTTTATGTGATGTTTTATCCCGAGTCTTCACCAGGCAACAATTAATCTTAAATTATACTTTTATCAAGTATTTATTCTTTTATTCCCTTTGGGCTGTGTGATATCAATGCCATGCCTGTCACAAACAATGACAAATGGAAAATAAACTGAAATATACTGAAAATAAAGATGTATGAGAGGATGTAACTTGGTAGGAATTCAAAAAGATAACACTTGATCTGGGCATAACAGTGAAAATGTCCAGGAAATAGATGTTAAATAACCAAATTCACATAGATGTCTGTGTGGCAAAGAAGAGCAGAGCAAATAAGTTTTTTTGCCCTGAAAAATTGTAGGTGCCCCATCCTTGGAAAGATCCAGGTTGGAGGGAGCTCTGAGCAAGCTGATCTAGTTGAAAATGTCCCTGATCGTTTCATTAGGACTAGATGACCTTTAAAAGTCCGTTTAAACTCTGAGCACTCCAGTGGTTTATTTTAGACTTTTGAGGACTACAGGAACACATCTGAAATTATTGCATCACAGAGACATTTGCATCTCACCTACAGCATATTATCCCAAGCACCTGAGAGTCAATAACCTGCAGCTGAGGGACTGACTGATTCCAGCCTTAAGAGTATTTCCATCTCCATTGTAAGGAATTAACTTCCTACAGAGACAATAATTGCAAGAACATGAAGCTTGATCTGGTTGTCAATGAGTTCCACAAATGACTCACAAATTGATGTGTCCTTCTGCTTCCTTTCTCTGAGATGCAAAGCCAATAATTGGGATAATAGGTGGAATGGAAATAGGTTTATTCCTCATGAATTTTCTGTTATATTGGTCAAACTGCAATGTTCAGAATGGTTTATTTTCCTTACCACAAGTTTAACCTGGCATATATCCTGAGCAATATATCCTTTATTGAGGAAGAAATTTAATTTATCTGCTGTTCTATTGGCTAAAGAAAAAACAGCAACCTGATGCACAGACTCATCTCTCAAATTAAGAAAGTGGAAAGGAGTTCAGCATAAACAGAGAGCAGATATAATTAAATATCAATAATCCAGTGGCAATGGCCATTAGTCTCTATGGGAACTTGTAATCACATAACAACAATTAAAGAGGCTGAATGGGTGATAACAAGCTAGAGAAATGCTGGCAGTGTCACTGGCCTTGAATACAGGACTCAGGAGTTATACAGGAGATTACAGAGCTGGACAGAGAGAAACCCAATGAGGTTTAACAAGGGCAGGTGTAGGGTCCTGATTTTGGGGAGGAATAATCCCAAATACCAGCAAAGGTTGGGGCTGACCTGCTGGAGAGCAGCTCTGCTGAGAATGACCTGGGTGTCCTGGTGGGTGACAAGCTGTCCATGAGCCAGCAGGGTCCCCTGGGGGCCAGGAGGGCCACTGGGATCCTGGGGTTCATAAAGGAGAGTGTGGGGGTCAAGGGAGGCGATCTCCCCTCTCCTCTGCCCTGGGGTTATTTTGGTCTCCATAAAGACAAGGAGCTGCTGGAAAGGTCCAGCAGAGGCCACAAAGATGATGAGGACCCTGGAACATCTCTGTGGTGAGAAGAGACAGGGGAGCTGGGCCTGGTTAGTCTGGAGAAAACATGGCTGAGAGGGGATCTCTTCAATACACATATCTCCAATGTTTTATAACTCAAAGGTTGGTGTCAAGAGGAGGGTGCCAGACTCTTTTCGGTGGTGCCCAATAACAGGACGAGGAGCAATGGCCATAAACTAAAACACAAGGCTCACCTGAATAAATGGAAGAACTTTCCACTGAGGGTAGCAGTTTCCCCTCTGGAGACATTCCAAACCCAGCTGGATGTTCCTTGTCACCTGCTCCAGGGGACTCTTCCTGGCACAGGGTTGGGATTGGATGACCTCCACAGGTTCCTTCTAATCCTAAATTAAGGATTCTGTGAAAATTCTGTGATTTTGTGATTCTGTGATCCTTTAATGAACAGAAAATTACAAATATATTTACTTATTTTTTGGCTTTAATTTATCTTTCAGAAATCAGACTTGGGACATCATTATGACCTATGTGTTTCTCCTAAAAATGTTTTAGCTATTGGCCAATTTCAAAAAACAATTAAATAGGGAAACATCTGGAATATCTTTTGTCATTAAATTGATATGAAAAATAGATAAATAAGGGAACTGAAATGCCTAACAGAGGAAAACATCACAATGTGACCATACACCTTCTGAGAGACCAGAAAATTCATATGAACATTTCTATAGGTGGTGATATTATTATTTTGCATATAAATTGTTATAATTCATATAATCATAGTATGGTGTGGGATTGAATGGACCTCCAAGAGACCTCTACTCCAACCCTCCTGCAATGAGCAGGGACATCTTCAACCAGATCTGCTTGCTCAGAGTCCAAACCCATAGGGAAGAAGCTTCATGAGCTCCTGTGTTTGCAGTGAAATTTGTGCCCCTAATCTGTTTGTTCAAGCAAGATTTTAGAAGGAGCATCTCTGCCTGCCTCTTTCTTTCAAAGGTCACCTCACCTCTCCTAGACTTCTTCCCTTTTCTGAGCTGTCTTGATTGATCAGAAACCACATTTTCAATCTGCTCCTAATTTTCTCAGGCCTCAGTCCTAATTTCAGTCTCAAAGACTTTTACTGCCCCCTTCCCTTCCACTTGAATTCTAACTAGGGAAATTACTTTGGAAAAAAAAAGTGAGAGCAAAAATTAAAAATTCCCTATAAACCTTTCTTTCAAATTTGGTGTGCAGCAAATGAGAGATGGATGGCATTACCGATCACATCCATTATATTTTCATTATGATGATAACACATGAAGTTCTGACAGTTCTGGACTGAAGTTCCTACATTAATCAAATGCTGTCTTCATTGTTTTTCTGGCACTTCTTCATTAAAGCTGTAGTAGCTGAGCTATAGTACTGTAAGTTATTCCTAAATTGACTCCTTTTCAAGTACAAATGTGATCCAACCTTGGAATATATGAGTATTTCCAGGCATGGAGATTTCAAAGCACAGTAGGGGGGAGATAAAAGTAATTATACCTCTGTTTTAAGAAAAAGACTGACAGAGGATGCTACCCAATGTGTCTGAGGGCTGCTTACTGTAGTTTCTCTGATGTATGTGTAAGCAGTCTCTTACCATTAGCTCACAACTTTCATAAATTCATCCTCATAAGAGAAAAGATTTTACAGGAGAACTGTGAACACTTTTCCTAGAGGTGAACTGAGGTGAGACAAGAAGTGAAACACACTTGGGGTTGAATCTAACTTTTCTCATTTATCAAATTATTTCTTTAAAGAAGGAGGAAACTTTTTTACCCAAAGTCTGACAAAGCATTCAAAAACATGCTACATCTAATAATATTGTTATGTTCATTGATAGTAACAAAAAAAAAAAAAAGAAAATCCTAATTTTGCACCAGTATTTATCAGTTCAAATTTTCTGTATCTGAAGAGACCTTCTCTGGTCAGGCCAGCACTCATCCCCTGGAGTAATTTGTGTTTAGGTTTGTTAATAGAGAGCCAGTGTCAGGACAAGTGGAAGTGGCATCAGCTGTGCCAGGAGAGGTTTAGGTTTGGCACCAGGAGGAATTTCTTCACTGAAATGGGTGAAAAGCTGGTCAGGCATTGGAAGGGGCTGTCCAGAGGGGTGGTGGAGTCCCCATCCCTGGAGGTGTTCAAGGAATGATTGGAATTGGCACTCAGGGGTCTGGTCACAGGTTGGACTCTGATGATCTCGGAGGTCATTCCCAAACATTATTGTTCCATGGGTCTAAGGCCAGGAATGTCATACAGGATTGCAGTAATAATGCACAGAGTAGGGCTGAGTTCTGTGCTAAATCAGGTTTTCCACCCAAAAATGGAGATTGTACAGCATCTCTGGGAAACCTCTTCTAGTGCTTTACTCCTGCTTCTTTTTCTTTCTACATAATGGGATGTCATGGTTTGACTTTCAAATCTGAGCACTGATTGGTTTGACCACAACCTCCCAAAACACTCACTTCTTTATCAAACCAAGACACAGGAAAACATCCTGCTGAACAACACCAGTGTCACCTCACGTGGTGGCACAAGGACTCAGCATCCTCTTAGATCCCACAGACCACTCTCAGCAACAACACTGACCAGGATATTTCTCCAGGGTTTGTTGAAGACAAAGGATTTTTTCAGTAGACTTCTCAGAGGCCTATCTTCAAATTTTTAATGAATTTTTAGGACCTCTCAGTGTTTATGGTAGACACTGAGCATCCACTTCAGCCACTGGTGGAGTAGAATGAGGTGTCCTTTCCTCTAGCACTGCCTACATTATTTAATTGTATTAAAATAGTTCTTTATTTTTACCATCAATTCTCCCACTTTAATTCATAAAGGGTCCAGTAACACCACATTTTGGTTTTGGTATGATTAACTATACCTAACCTATAGTTCTTTTAATTAAGTATGTCCCTGTGTTTTGTTTCTCTTGCCACTTATCCATTTTCTCACTTCTTAATTATATTGATTGTTACAATTCTTTCCTCCTTCTATTTGTTCATATATTTATTTCTATGTCTACCTAGAAATTGTCATCCTTTTATACCTTACTTTCATTTTCCTGGCAGCCCAGACTAGCTAATAATCAGTGTGGCCTTTCTTGAACTGCAATTTCCTGAGTGTCTAATAAAATACACTTACAGCTTTTAATTTTTCATTTTATGTATGTTTTGTTTTTCATATTTCTAAAGCTGATTGAAGCAAAGGAGACAGTGTTCACCTCCTTCTGTCCAACAGGTCAGGTCATAAGCCTAGAATAAATGCAGACACACTGACCTCCAAATTTTCTTTTTATGTATTGAAATAATTTTGTGACAACCAGCTGCCTCGCTTTGCCTTTGGTTGGAATATTTCTGGAATACTCCACACCTACACATGCAGCTGTTCCTTGGACACAGAATTGGACGCTGCTCTGCCTTCCAAGAGAGTAAATAGTGAGCTAAATATCCTACTGACTTTGCAGGGTCTTTTTATAGATCCTAATATTAGCCATTGCAGGTGTTCAGTGGCACAAGTTTTATTTTCAGCTCAATTTTGTCAACAGCATTTGTTGTGCCTGTGATGCAAGAGCTCCTA
This sequence comes from Arremon aurantiirostris, assembly GCA_035583995.1. NCBI lineage: Eukaryota > Metazoa > Chordata > Aves > Passeriformes > Passerellidae > Arremon > Arremon aurantiirostris. The sequence continues at coordinate 149,681,647 of JAXCLO010000114.1, forward strand.
AGTGCAGGAGACACACAATCTTCTATCTGTCAGGTTCAACTTGTTTTGAGCTAATCATATTAAAAACATAAGGGGAAAAATTGTTATTTTAGTAACACTACCACCCTGAGTGAGCTCACTTTGCATTTAGTGCAGAAATACCATGAAAGAAGTTTTGTTTGACTTGCCATTTAACACAGCATCATAATAATTGTCCATCCCAAGGATGGCTACTTCCATCTGGTGACATGTGACTAAAAGGAAATGCAGAAAAAGCTTCTCAGATCATTTGGAAGCACCTCAAAAGCATCTCTTATTCTGTGTATGTGTTATTACAAATCCATGGGGGAAAAAAGTGATAATAATTTGGGGTATTTGTTTTAGGTTCAGTCCTGTTGCTCCCAAATTTTGTTACAGTAATTTGTTTTACTCTAGGGAGCTCTTTATGCTTTTGGTGAACATGGGATACAGAGTCCATCAGAAAGTAGAAAATTCCCTTTTGAAGGCACAGGGAGAGACTTATTCCTTACAGCTCAAATTGTATATATCCATGTCTTTTATTACTGAATGAAATGCTCTTAACCACTAAAAATATATGTAACAAATTATTAAAATTATAAATAAATAATTATCTATGAAAATTACATCTCTCCAAATTTCCAGAAGTTAAAGCACAGCTTTCCAGAATTTCTATCAGCAGAACCACAGTGGCTTGGATATTTCAATCTTTGCCTCCCAGGATGCTACAGAAAACAGCTGTTCAGGCTTTTGTTTCTTGTTCACTAGGATATTCTTTTTTGGCCTGTGGTATGGATGAAATCTGGTTTGCAGCAGTTGCTCTCACTCCTAAAATTGAATTATCACCGTGTAGCTTCCTGAAGGGACCAAAATAAATGTATTGCAAAGAAGGGCAGTGAAGCTGGGGGTCAGTCTGGAGTGCAAGCCCTGGGAGGAGCTGCTGGGGGAACTGGAATTGTTTAATCTGGGAAAAATAAAATAAAGGTGTCTCAGTGAGGGAATTTCTTGCTCTCTACAACCCCCTGAAAGGAGAATTTGTCCAGGTAAGAAGTGTTAGGATGAAAGGAAGTGGAATTAGGAAAAATTCCCTCACCAAAAGGATTGTCAGACATCTGGACAGGCTACCCAGAAAAGTGCGGGAGTGACCATTCCTGGAGGAATTTAGAAGAGGTGGCACTTGGGGACATGGATTAATGCTGGACTTGGCAGTGCTGGGTTAGGTTTGGGCTCGAAGACCTCAGAGTTCTTTTCCAATGGAAACCATTCCCTGATTCTCTGAAAATATTTAGGATAAACTCAGAAGGAGTGGGGAGCTACAGGCAGAGATTTGGGATGTAAACCTTGCTTTGGAGCACTTTTATCCCCACACCCAAGAGCTGTTTGTTCCCTGACTAATTTGAAGCAGCCACCAGCACTGCATCAGGAACATCCTGCCTCTCCTTGATCTCTCCCACTGGAGATTGCCCAAGAACATTCCCTGTGCCTGAAATTGTTCAGTGTTCAAAGAAATACCCAGTTCAGTTTTCCTTAAGGAGGCAGATTTTATAAAGAATTTCAGGCAAATATTCTTGGTCTTACCTGCACCAGGTCTATACTTAGCACAACAGGAGCTCAGGAGATGAGAAACTCCTCAGAAATGACTGTGAAACTTTGCTTTTTATTTTACCTGCCAGGACATTTTCCATTTCCTCCTGAAAAACTTCTTTAATCTTTCCATCTCCCTTCCCTGCTGCTTTGGGAACTCCCTTCCTTGTTTGTTCCCACGTAGCAGAAAACTGAAAATGGCCAGAAATTTTCCATGTAAAAGAGTCTGGTTTCCTTAAATCTGCCTTAAATTTAGTGACTTCACCCCCTGGGTAAGGAGGCTGAGCCAAGTGTAGCTGCAAAGAAATATTTTTTTCTGCATTTTCTCCAAAGAAAGTGCATTTGCCCAGATGTGTTGTCTGTCTGTCCATGCTGATGGTGCTTCACTCTGCTTATCCATCAGAAAGATGCAGCTCATTAAGGTAAAAAGCATCAAAAATTTTAAAGAAAATGGGTTATTGAACCCAGTGAGAAATTTGAATTAAGGTTCTCAACATCCCATGAGATCAATCATCTCAGCAGACACTGGAGAATCCACAGGGCAGAGCGAAAAGCAATCAGACCTCGTAGTTCCTCTGAACACACAGAGCATATTTTAAATTTCACCTAAATTCCATTAGACTGCATGCCTTTAAGAAGAAAGACTAGTTAGGCATGAGTATGTTTAGGCTGCTATTTCATTTAATAGGTTGATATTGAAGTTTATGTGGTAAAGTGGCTATTCAGTGAGCAAACAGCCATAACAACAGTTTTTATTCTGATATTGATTGGTTATTTGCACAGATAACTCTCTTTATCTTCTCAGCCATCTCCATGCTGCTGGGTATTTTTTTTAGAAAGAATGGAATTGCACTTCACATTCCACTTTGGGATGGTAGGTACTAAAGGTTCTCATGAAATTGCTTTCCTGCTTTCCTCAACATTTTTGCATGAAAGTAGAATTAATCCTACAATCCTGTCTGTTTTGTAAAATATTGACAAAGTGACTCTTCAACACTATTATTATTATTATTATTATTATTATTATTATTATTATTATTATTATTATTGGAGTAGTTTCATACATAAGAAATTTATAGGGAGACAGCACAAATCTGTAAAGAGAAAAAAGTGATTTCATTTAATTTATATATTTATAAAATCAGTGATTGAAAAGTTGCTGCATCTTATTTTAAACAATTTATTCCTCATCCCAGACCATGGAGAAATGTGTTTGCACAGGAAAACATATTAAAGAAATAGCAGTATCCCCCAAACAACCAGTAAACCAAAAAGTAATTATTGATAAAAATATTTTTCTTCCTAGCATTAATTTGAGAGGATGTCTGAGTTGGATTTTGAAATACGCATTATATAGGGAAAAAAAATTGCTCAGAAACAGAAAATGAGGTACTGAAGCAGAACACCCCCTGCTTTACTGCCTAAACTGGCATCTTGAATCTGGTGGGCTAAAAAAGGCTCCATTACAATATTGATTGCACTTTGTTATTCTGCTTTAGTGATTAAACACATCAGCCACACCATCACAGCATTAAGTCTTGATTAATCATTCTCAGAACCACAGGGATAATATACAGAATATTGATTTAAATTGTAGGTAGAGAGATCAATTTATGATTTATTCCTCGGCCAGCTTGAAGCTGTCCTTTGACTTTTCTTGGGCTTTCATTTGTTTTGCTTTGATTTCTCCCAATCCCTTACAGTCCAAAGAATCACAGAATATCCTGAGCTGCAAGGGACCCACAAGGATCATTGAATCCATCTCCTGGCCCTGCACAGGACACCCCAAGAATTCCACCTTGTTAACATCCCACTCCCTAAGGAGCTGACTGAGTGTTGGGCAACATTAGAAATCTACTATTAATACAAATATTAATATTATAATCCTTTCTGCTTTTGTTTAAAAAACTTAAAATGTCTTGGGCACGAAACAAAAAACAAAGCAGAAGGCAACATCCAGTTATTATCTAAAACGACAAAACAAAAAAAGGCCATTCAAAGAGAAAAGCAGAAAAATTCATACATCATGAAAAAAAATAAAAGTTCTGAGCTAGTTTTTTCTATCCTTCAGGCCACTAAGATATGACCAAGCTCCAAGCTGCTAAAAATTATTATCACAAGGCAGTATTGCAATTGATAAATCCAGACTCCCAATAGGATTTTATGACCTCCAGTCCATTGTTTCATTAATGCAAATACAAGCTCAATATCTGAGTGAGGTTTATGCTCCTGTGATCAGAGGAAACTTAAAGTTCTGGCTTTTCTTACAAGAAAACTTGTAAAAAGAGCAGGAAAAGTATCATTTATTTAAGTAGAAATTATACAGAAAAAAACTATGTTGCATTAGGAATATTTTTGCTCATTGTCTTTTAACCTTCCTTCATAACCCTCACTTGAAAAATAATTCTTGAACAAAATAGAAAACTGAAATGCCATTCATTATCAGTGTATGATTAAATTACAACGAGGAGGAAGAAATGTTTATGTAGAAGAGTTACAGAAGAATAAACAGCCTCAATTTTCATTGCTGCATCTGAGAAATGTCTTTGGGGGAATAGTCATCATTTTAGACAAGATGTGCCTAATCCAAGCTGTAAAAGACAAAAAACTTCAAATAGATTTTCCAGATAAGTGAGGTTGTAAGAAATCCAGTGTCGAAGACATTTTTTTATGAAAAATCCTTTCCTTAGTATTTTTCATCCTGAGAATCTGGGAGGCCTCAGGAACAAAATGTAAACAATGATTGTCTGCTGCTGTGGAATGCAACAGGTGGATCTTTGATTGGCCCATGTTGGATGTTTGTAATTAATGGCCAATCACAGTGAGCTGGCTTAGACTCTCTGTCCAAGACACAAGCTTTTGTTATCATTCTTTGCTATTCTATTCTTAGCTAGCCTTCTGATGAAATCTTTACTTCTATTCTTTTAGCATAGTTTAAATGTAATATATATCATAAAATAATAAATCAAGCCTGCTGAAACATGGAGTCAGATCCTTGTCTCTTCCCTCACCCTAAGACCCCTGCGAACACGGTCACAGAGCACTACCTGTGTTCAGACCCCCAGAGCACACACTGACAAATATTGGCTTTCTGCCCCTTGCTGGATACCCAGAACCCAGCCAAGGACAGCTCAGGCTGTTCAGAAAACACAAACCCTCAAGACCTGCACATCAAGAACCAAGTAGCAAAAATTTATATTGAAGAATACTATAGCACTTGGTGGGATCTATAAAAAACATTACATCTGGGTGGACTGATGAAAACCATATTTTGTTTTTGAATGATATAGAATATAGATCCCATTCTACTCCGGAGTGCAGCAGTAATAGGCTGTAGATAATAGGTTGCCCATAAAAAATTTCCAAATGATGCTTGGGGTGGTTCTGTGCAGGGACAGGGTTGACTTTGATGATCCTCGTGGGTCCCTTCCAACTCAGGGTATTCCATGTTTCTACGATGATGAAATCCTCACTGACATTCCCTAAGACATTGAATTTAGAATTGTCCATTCTCATCCCCACCTCATCACTTTGGTCCCATTCCAGCATGTCCCTTGCGAGATCAGAAATGTTCGTAAAATCATCCAGTAAAGCAGCAGAACAGCTTCTGGAACTTCAGATCCCAGCAGAAAAAAAAATAAAAATCCATTTAATTTTCATTTGGTTCAGTTCCTTGGCCCAGCTCAGAGTAAGCCTGTTTGTGGCCCAGGCAGCAGGTTGGTGAAAAAGCCCCTGAGGTGGGCAGAGAATGGATCTGCCCTGACTTTGCCTTCCAGTCCTTGAGGACAGGCAGCGCTGTGTTCCTCTGAGATGTACTGAGGAAAGATACAATAAGGAGCTTACCAGGGGGTTATTGCATTTCTCAGGAGGGTGAGGTGGGACCCAGGGAGGCACAACCTGTTGGGACAGCAGCAGAAACAACCTTCCCCTGGATTTCCTCCTCCCAGTCACCACCTGGCAGTTATTGCTTATGGTGTCAGCAGTAAAGAAAATATTTAAAGCAGGATCTCAACCTTGCCTGAGGTCTTCAGAGCTACTGGCATGGCTACATGGAGCTGTAGCCTCCAGCTGGTGCAGATCCCAGCAATAAAATCCAGGTATCAGCTTTTCACATTTGTTTAAACCTAGGTGTGCCTTCTGCACTTTTATATCCATAGGCTCTTGACTTGGTTTATAAAACCCATTTCCAGTGCTAATAGTTATTTCAGCATCCAATTAAGTCTCTTTAGATCTCAACAACTTAATATATCATGATATTTGCCAAAGGTCACCTGCCAAGCTCTGGCCTTCTTAGCAGGACCAGCTGCACTTGGAAAGCATTCGCTTGAATTCCAGTAGGAAGTGAGCCTTTCTAAGATACTTTGCCTTTACCATGATGGGCAGTTTTATGACATTTTTAGTTGACACAAATCCAGAAATCTTGTCAAGCAGCAGGCTTTCTACCTAACTAAATTTAAGTAGGGAATAAGTGAAGGTATTTCCTCTCTGTGCATTTAATATTGTTTTCAGGCCCTGGAGTGAGATATTTGCACCCACAACCAGAAGCTTTTCCTGGTTATCTGCCAGAGATGCTCCAAGTCACCATGGGCTTGTTACCTGGGAAGGTTAAATGGCACCTTCACCTTCAGCTTCTTTGTCTCTCTAGGGAAACAGTTTCCATTATTTTAATTTGGGCATTATGGACAGAAAACTCTCCTAAGGAAATACTATGCCAGTAGCATTTGAGAAGCAAATTATTCTAAGAATTCCTCTTGTAGAAGCTCAGTAGCTCCATATGACCCACAAGAAGCAGCTAGCACACACATGAATGTCTGAGCACCCTCCAAATGAAAAAAAGCCACAGGAAAACATTCCCCCTCGCAGCTGCATTGGATTTCCCAGATCCTGATACACTCCTAGTGCTGTGAAAACACATAATGACATGCTTTAAGCCAAAATGGATTGTTACATTTTCCATATCTGCTTTTAGTGCTGCTACAACTCAAACCCCAATCTGGTTTGAGATCCCTGCCTGTCTCTAAAGGCGCTGAGTGCTGCAATGGGGGCACGGGAGCCTGGGCTTGCTGCAGCCCTGTCCTGCAGCACACAGAGGGACACAGAGGGCTCCTCTCATGCTGCAGCACCTGGGGGGACTGGCCCTGCACTTATTGAGGTTCGTGGTGTAATCACAGGCTCATTTTTGGGGTGCTGTTGAGACGAGGCACAGTGCAAATGTCTGTGGCTGTGCCTTGTTGGCTCCTCACTCCAGGGCCATTTAATCACTTTTACATGCTGGTCCTGGCCCTGGAGTGCTCTCCTGCATACTGATGGCTGGGTTGCTGTGCTAGGAAGGTTTCTCTGCAGTGAATAGACTGAGGATTCACTGAAGCTTTCAAAACCATTCTGGAAATTTATCTGTCTCGGAGCCTCTGTGCCCCTTGTTGTCACTGCACACCTGAGCATGGCAGTCAGTAATGGACTTCATTTTCACAGCACCTCCAGGAAGATGGAATTACAAGATCTGCTTGAGTTCTCTAAAGGAGCTTGTGACAGCAGAAAAAAGCCCCAAATCCATGTCTCCTGTCCAGCATTTGGCAGCTGGTTAGGATCTCTCAGAGCACTGTTAGCAAATGTGTCTTTGAATTCTCCATGTTTGGATGTGGGTCACCAAATTAAAGCAACTGTTGTAAAAAACACCTGTTTGCAAGTGTATGTATCATAGGGATCCACATCCAAGCCAAGATTTAAAGACTCCAACAGTACTGTCCAAAAAACATGATTATTTTGTAACAAAGGGGAACAAAGATGCAATCCACCTGCTTTTTGCAGATAAATTTGCCTAAATACGGAGCTGTTTTACAGTTCATAAATAGCCCAGTACATTGAGGGAAGAGCCAATGTGTACTTCCATTATGGCTTGCACTGATGTTCACCTGAGCATAACAACTGCTAATTACAATCTGGTTCCAGGGATGTTATTGATGGGACTGTGACATGCAGCATTTCTATGTGATATTTAAGGCAACACATGGGCAATGCAGAGAGGTTTAAAACACTGCTTTATGCACTTGTGCTTTGTGCATCATTGATTTACATTCTGCTTGTCCATGGTTAGTTAAAATATCCTCGTCTCCGGATTTTCCATTGCTTTCCTGGGATGGTAGGTCTGGCCCAAATGGCACAGGTTAAAAGGTCTGATTAAATGAAGGAACTGAGGAAGATGTAGAGAGAGGTTCATTATTCTCCTGCCTGAAGGCATGAACCAACCTCTTATTGCAGGAGCTGGGCAGACACATCCCTGACGGGTACATTATTGCAAAAATCCTGAAGAGGGTTAATTATCCACCAGCCACAATGGAGACAGGCTGCAGAAGGAGTCATATTTCTGGTCTGCTTCAGGAGTCAGTGCTGCTTTTCCTTGGAGTACTGGCTTGCAATATGAAGATGGAAATGGGGGTCATGATACTCGACTCCAAATGTGTCCATAGGCAAGCCCCCAATTCTCACTGTGCCTCTGCTCCCCCCTTGGAAAAAGCATGAAAATGACCATCTGGAGAAAGGTTGCAAAAAGATTCTCATATCTTTCCATAATTCAAATTCAAAACTTACTGCAATATTTATTTTGCCAGCAATAAAACTTCTACTCCCTGTATCCTGATAGATATCAGTATAGGATTTTTCTGAGATATTAAATAATATTAAGCTCTTTCTGTCGAAGGAGCCATCAATGTAAAAATTGCTGCCAAAAATATCTCTGTGACATGGCCCTCTGATTGTGATGGAGTAACAGAAGAAAAATGTGATTTGATTCATTCACAGTGAAAGACAAATGTCATGATCTTCTGTCCTGAGGCAGAAAGGATTCAGACACTTTTATTCACAAAGTATGTCTTTATGAGTAGAAACCCTGTTTTTTGATGAATGTTGCATTCAAAATTTTCACAAGAGTGATATTTTAAGCAAATTTCATGTAAAAAATTTCCCCAAAGCCATTTATAAGTGCAGATGAAACAGACTGAATCCATAAGTCAATGGGCAAGCCAAAGCAAAATGTTACTTTGTTAGTGAAATTCATCAACAAATCCATGTGATTTATTGATTTTAATTTATCTTTTCTATGGCTCACATTCATTTCTGTCTAAATCAGCTGGAAATCCCATGAGAGAATAAAGATTTTCCAAAATATGAGTCTCCTCACAAAAGGTCAACATCTTTATGCAGTAATGACATGAAGTATAGCCACAATACTAGAAACATTGCCCAGAATTTTATGTTTGCTGACATTAAGAAAAAAAATAAATCCTGGGGTTTAAATCTTGAGCTGAGCTATGCAGTGATGCTGGATGCTGAAGCTGGTGCTTCAAAGGTTTTCCCACCCACCCAGCTGCTGGCTGAGCTTATCTCACACTGTGCATGGGACATGCAGCACACAAAGCAGCATTAATGACCCAGTTTCCCCACTTTTCTGACCACCTCCAGGTTCCATTAAAAGTTCCCTTGCCCAGGAGTGCTGGTCTGTGATTTTTAGTAAAAAACCTTCCCATGTTATTAAAAGAAAGTGGGAGAAATGCTGGTGAGCAATCCCTGTCTGGGTTTAGAGAGGTGGCACTGGTCAAGGACACGAGCCTGGGTTTGGATCCTGGGCCCAACACCACAAATGCTTCTCCTAAAGCAGCCCTCATCAGAAAACAGATATTTCTCATCAGAAAACACTGATTTCACTCAAAGGATTTCATGACAACCACACTAAAAATTTCTCTGTCTATGGTAAACTCCAGAAGCACCAAACATTTCAGACTTCTGTCATCTTGCGTTGTGTCCACATCAGTGGGCAGAACAACCTGGATACCTAAAAGGATTCCAAGCCAGAGGTTTAGACCTCCCCACAGTGGAAGGCTGAACCGTGTTAAACCATGCTCTGGGCTCTTGGGTGCTAAAATGTGTTTAAAAGTAAAGTCAGGACAACCTGACACAAAGCAGAGCCAGATCATTTGATGAAACTTGGTAGTGAAAATCTTTCCTGACCCCAGCAAAATTCTGGAAAGTAAAACAAATGTGGAACAACAAAAGGACTTTTCAAGGCTCAGCATAAACCTATTAAGTGAAAGCAGCAAGTGATGCTCCCAAGTGCTCCCATCTCCAGATGGTCTTTCCAAGTTTCACCAAGAGGGAGGAAAGAAGATAATTAAATTCTCAAGAAACAGTTTAAGGAGCTGAGAAGTTTATAGCTACCTGCTGCTTCTATAAAGAAGAAAAACTTGCAGCACTTTAAAACTCATAAAAGCACAGACAGAATGAATGAATGTCCAATGGCATGAGAAACTTGACTCAGATCATTGCTAATTTGGTTGTGCTGCTCCTTCATTAGTGTGAATCACTCTCAGAGGAGATCCTTAAATTGCAGAGTTTTTTCTAATCAGTGCTTTTGTACCACTTGTTATCTGTGAATGGGATTGAAACACGATTTTGTCTGGCAAGATGTAAGAGCAATAAATCCTATTTTTAGGATTTTAAAGGTTTCCCAGGCCTATAGGCACCCCTCAGTGCTCAGGGCCAGCACTGCAGTGACAGAGCTGTTGTCACAAGGGGGAAAAGCAGATATACCCAGACCAATTCCTTTGTACTTATTCTTTAGGTATTTTATCAAGCACAGCTCAGTTACAACATAACATTTTGCTCCACAGCTGCAGAGTTGCCTGCTAGGAAAGGCAGAAATGGCTTTGTTTCTGTTACCTGTCATTACTGATCTACAGCATCTGGGCTAAGCTGCTGAGAGCCACCATGCCAGAGAGAACAGTGCCAGGGAGGAGCCAAATCAGGTGACAATATTTTAACATTTTTCTTAAAAAAATCTGTTTTCTTCTCTCCAAAGAGAGAGGCAGCTTTAAAGTCATTTGGCCTGCACAAGATTGACAATAAAAGCTGTCAGTCAGCCACAGACACAGCTTCCAGCAGGGATAATATTCAAAGAGACAGGATAAATAACAGTGGTTTTATGGCATTTTGGAACAAAACAATTCTATTGTATCTGAAAGAAGAGGAAGGGCTGTAGAAGAAGATAATTCCCTGTTCAGTAACACTGCTGCCCCTCCTCAAAGTAAAAGCTGTTTCTTCCCTACTTGGTGGCTGGTTGAAGAAAAACACACAGTTTAGTGTCCAAGGCACTTCTCTATGCCCAGCAACCAGGCCAAGTGTGAGACAAATCTCCCCTTAGCACTTGTTAGAGTCCTCTCCCCTCCAATTTTCTTTGTGACATCCCTAAAAATGATTAATCCCTTCTTGATAACACATGATTATGGAGAACTTTGATAAGCAGGCTGGTAGGCATCCAAGAACAACACTGCCCTTCCCCCATCATATTTATTGTGTATTAAATGTCATTTATTGCAGAGATGTATGCACAGGTCAGGGTCTTTCCCTCTAGTCCTCTTGCCTCAGGAGGCATTAACCCTTTGTGGGGAAAACCACACAAAACCTAGGGCCAGGATGAGCTTCTGGATGAGGTCAGCTGATGGAAAAGGACCAACTGATGTAAAGGATGCTTTGATGCCACAGTCTGTAATGTCAGGGACTTGCACTCCAGGCTCCAGGAAACATTTGCCAGCTCTGTGAGCCCAACTGAAACTCTCTGTGATCTCACAGATTTTTTTATGATAGTGAAGACACTGCAGCCAAAACACCTGAGTGCCAGAGTGTCAATTGTGCTGTGCCAGGACAGGCTGCTTCCCTTGCTTTCCCCATGAACAACCTCATCAGGAGTTGGGTTTTAGTGGTGCTGCCTGGTTACGCTGGGGAGAGACAGAAAGAGCCACTGAAGATAAAGTGTCCTCATTGTCACAGACATCTTTTGTGAAAAATCCTTTCCTTTCCTTCCTTTCTGAGAAGCTGACAGGCCTCAGGAACAAAATGTAAACAATGATTATCTGCTGCTGTGGAATTCAACAGGTGCATCTGTGATTGGCCCATGTTGGATGTTTGTAATTAATGGCCAATCACAGCCCAGCTGGCTCGGACAG
>JAXCLO010000114.1:149694741-149708183 GCA_035583995.1 Arremon aurantiirostris
ATCATTCTACTTAAACTTTCGTGGCTTGTAATTCTTCATATAAAGGTTGGTAATTGTTTTTTCCAAGGGCTAAATCAGAGGCACGGAGGTCTTGGGCTCTGTGCCAGAGTCTCTGAGCCCTCAGGACAGGGGTTTGAGTCCTCCAGGGCAGCCAGAGGAATTTCCTGGGTTCCGACATCCAGACACTTCTTGGTCTCTGGCAGTCTTGGTGCTGGGATAACTTCCCTGGAGATCCTGCTCCAGTGTCCAGACACCCTCTGGGTGAAGAATTGTTTCCTAATATCCAACCTAAACCTCCTCTGGCACAGCTCCATCCATTCCTTCAGGTCCTGTCACTGCCCACCAGAGAGCAGAGATCCTCCTGGTGAGGGAGATGCAGCTGCAGACCTCCAAGAGAAGGGCTGATGTTCTCACACAGATAAATCTCAATATGAAGATGGGTCTGTTGAACATCCCACACCAATATCTGCACTCTGCTCTTCACCCTGCATTATCCAAGAATTGGTTCCAGTGAGAAGTGAATAAAAAATGACATCATTAGTAGGAATGAGGTCCTGGGTATTGTGTTTTCCTTCTCACAGTATAAACTTGTCACCTGCTCCCTGTTTTTAATACTCACCTTAAATATCTCGTTTCAATTCTGAGCCAAGTCCCAGTCCATCCTGTGGTTAGAAACTCTTCCTGTGACACATTTTGCACTGAAAATCTTTGTTATCATCACCATAGAAATGTCTGATTAGTTATAACTTACCTGGGATAAGAAAATAAAATGTCATATTCCTGAAAATATGCACAAGGGCTACAGGAGACTGAGTTATTAAATTCCTGTAATTCTGGCATGCATTTTTAAAGGTGTAGCTTAGGTAGCTGCCAGTTTTTCATGCTGCCTTCTTCTTGTAGGATTTCAGGACTCTAAATATCCCTCTGTGGCATGGGAGATCTTCAGTAGCCAGCCTGAAATGATGATTTTCTCTAGGGAGGAAGGTGTGTGCCCTATTTCTGTATATTTTGCCCTTATTATCTGTATACAATGTAGAAAAAATTGAAACAAAAAACTTATTTCTATTTTAGTCCTTAAATTGATTAAATCTAGAGACTGAAACAGGCAGAGATTATCACACCTTGAGCAGGTTTCATTTCAAATAAACTGAGAGGATATAAATATTTTTTAACATCTGATAGCCTATTACTTGATAATTCTATCCTTAAATGGAATCTCAATAGAAATATAAATAACATCCCTGTGAACAGCAGATGGTTTTCCATGATGGATGCCATTAAAATAAATGATGGGAACACTTCTACAAACAAATAGGCATTAATTAAATCTGTTATCTGTATTACTATATGGGTGTGTAGAAAAACATATTACAGATGTCTGATGTGTTGAAAGTGTTTTTCCCACCAATTAATACAGTGCTAAATATTATTTTATTTATTTATGATTTTTTGAGTGCAACTAACTTAGAAAAATAACCTCCTGAGTGTAGATCATTTTTTTATTAGCCTCTGGAGAAAAAGACTCTCTCTGGGGAAGAGTAATCTATATTCCTTCCATTCTTCTTTAACTAGATTGTGTTTGCAAATACAATTGCATTAATAAGACTCCCACTTTCTCATAGTCTTAGATAAGTTTAAATACAGCATTTTGGTAGTGCTCTCATGATGAATGTATCTATTGCTACAGGCACTCCAAGACCAATTTTTCAGAGCTATCTACACAATTATTCAGGGAGAACTTGTTCACTGTGTCCTGGGAGAGTTTAATGCATAATCACTGCCTTTCTTGTTTCAAATTAGGTAAATACCTGAGCAGAGCAAGTTAGAATTGCAGGTAACTATTTCTGTAGGCAACGTTTTCCTGTGTTTACACTGAAATAATTGTGTGTATAGCCCAGAGGTGTCGTTACACCTCTATTGCATGAGCAACTGCGTCAGCCCTCACAGTGCACAGAATAAAATCCTATTTTCCTGCAGTATTTTGATCCATCAGGCTGAGCATGGACCACGGCACTGCTGCTGGGTCCACTTATCCCTGGACACTGGGGGTTTTTATCCCAAAGGAACATGTGCTATATCAAGTGTTTGACAGCAGCAGGAAAACATCCTGGGAAATAGAAATGAATCTCTAAGAAAGGTTTCTTCATTTATCAGTGGTGTTCCAGGGATCATTAAGGACTGGAAAAGGCTCCCCAGGGAAGTGGTGGAGTCACCATCCCCAGAAAGGTTCAAAATCCAAGCAAATGTGGCACATTAATGGACATGGTGGTGTTTGGTTGAAGCTTGGACTTGATGATCTTGTTGGCTTTTTGCAACCTCAGGAATTCCATGATTCTATGATTTGGTGTGACCAAAGCTTTCAGAAGGATCAAACTTTTAAAAGTGGGAAAAAGAAAGAGAATGTTTAGAGCCCCATGTGCTTTCTGTGAGCTTGAGACCTGTGTATTAAGGGTTCAATTTCATTTTTATTTTGGCGAAAGGAGCTACAAAGTGACCAAAGCAGAGAAAAGAGAAACAAAATATATAAAACTGAGTGTGACCAATTAAAGATGCAACTTCGACTGGGTGAATTTGAAGTTCTTTCAATGTGACATTTGCCAAAGTAAAGAAAAGGAAATAAGGACCAGGTGAGATTGTTATTGCCTCATTTCTCCTGCAGTAACTGTCTGTACCATGTCTTTGCTTGTCATGGCAAAGCATTTCCTCTTAAATCTGAAGTGGTTCTTGATTTATCCAGGTTCTCCTTTAACCCTGAACGACAGGGAAATATTTACAGGATTAACAGACAAAACTGCAAATTCATTCAAGAACTTGCTGCTATTGACATCTCTAAGCATCTACAGCAGAAAACTTTGATCTTCCCTTTCTCCTTGTTATTTTTAGCAAAATATGGCTAAAACTGACAAGGCAGGGAGCCAGGCCCAGACCCTTTCATTACCAGAATCCTAATGAAGTCTTTAAAAAGTCTTTTCCTTGTAACTACTGTAAAATGAGCGTGCAGCTGGCTATAATGATGCTGCAGAATTTAGGGGAAAAATCAAGTAGCAACTGCTTCTGGATTTTATGTTTTCCGTATTTTCACCAGAAATGCAGAAGATGCCATAGGAAAAGCACTTCAGGCACTAAAAAGAAAGAGGTTATTAAAGGATTTAAAAGGATAGGATTAACATTCGAAATGATCTTGAGAAATTAACGTGTGGGGCTCAGATTGATAGAGCGAGTCTCTTAAAGCAAAATTAGAATCGTTCTTCTGTAGAAAATGCAATCCAGCATGAAAGTTTGGCATTCAGGAAAACTGGCAGAACAGCTCAAGAGGAGGGAAGGATGATCAAAGGGCTGGAGAACCTCTCTCCCATGGAGAAGAGAAAGCTCAGGAAGACCTCAGCAAAATATTTCAGTACTTAGAGGGTGGCTCAGAAAGAACAGAATCTCTCTCTTCATGAGGAGCCACTTGCAGAAGAAGAGGAGAAATGGGTACCAATGGCAGGGGTCTCATCTTGATATATATTATAGTAAGAACAATCAACCAACAAAACAAGCTCACGAGGAGAAAATGTAATCCAGCATGAAAGTCTGGCATTCAAGAAAACTGGGAAAACAGCTCAAGAGGAGAGAAGGATGACCAAAGGGCTGGGAAGGATGGTCAAAGGGCTGGAGAACCATGGAGAAGAGAAAGCTCAGGAAGACCTTAGCAAAATGTATCAGTACTTAGAGGGTGGCTCAAGAAGAACAGAGTCTCTCTCTTCATGAGGAGCCACTCGCAGAAGAAGAGGAGAAATTGGTAGCAATGGTCTCATCTTGATATAAGGGAGAAAATATTTATAGTGAGAACAATCAACCAACAAAACAACCCCATGAGGGGTTCTCAGAATGGGATGGGATGGGACAGGGTGCTGGATGACCTCATCTAAGCTCCCTTTCCCATGGAAACTTGGACCAGATGGTCTTTTGATGTCCCTTCCAACCTAGGCTGTTCTGTGAGTATATGAATTAATATCTGTCCTACACTATTTTTTCATCCACCCACTTATATCCAGAGCGAGGTCTGGGAGCAGGATGGCCCATATGCTTCTGTGAGGTTTTTTTCCTCCTCAGTGTGCCTGTTTCTATATATTTCTGTTAGTGAAGACAGGTTCTGTGTGTATGTGTCACACAGAAATTAAATTTGCTCTGACCCTTTATACATCAAGCTATCTGTCTCACAACTAAGTTCCCATCCTGCTGTTGTCAGTTTTTCTTCTAATATCCATAGCAACAGGATTTTCTTGTCAATCAAATATTTCACAAGCTCTGAGACCCAAAAGAATTATTAAAATATCTTCTATAGCTTTCTGAAGAAAAAAAATTCAAGATTTTTTTTTCCTGTGTCTCCTGTGATGAGTCCAAAATGCATATTTGTGAGAAATACCTTCCAGAAAAAAAAAACCCAAAAACCACCTGCATACGGCCTGTAAAGCCCAGGAAGGTGGAGCATTCACCAAGATCATTGGGAGTTTTAGTCCATGTTAATTTTTTTCACATGTTTTGGAATTCATGTCTGGTTTCTAATTTGAATTTATATGTTTCTTGCTTCTGGGCTCTGTTTCTTGTTATGTCTTTCTCTACTAAATTAAAGATCTTTTTACTACCTGGTATTTCTCCCTGTGGAGATATTTAAACCATAATAGAGTCACCTCTTGGTTGTCCTTTTTTAAGACAAACAGCCCAAGTTCTTTATGTGTGATTAAGTAAGTCTTTGAGCACATGAAAAACCTAATAATTGAAAACAAAAAAAAATAAATTTCTTCCTCTGACTTCCTCAAACATCCAAAAAAATTGCATGGCTGCTCAAAAGGGAATGCTTACAAGAAAATATAATAATCTATACAGCACTAACGAGTTGGACTACAAATGCTGAAGTTATCCCAATACAGTAGTTCTTTAGAAGAGACCTGAGAGGGGAGATATCAAATAAAGATGAAAATTTTTTATATAGGCTTTTGGTAATTTAAAATAAGTTGAGCAGCCTCTGTTCAGAGAAAATGATGCAGCCATTGCTTAAAGAGTTGCTGTGGAAGGGCTCAAGCATCTCTTAGAGTCAAGTGGAACCCATAAAAAGAACAAAGCAGGGTGTGCAAAACTTGGGGGACTTCACTAACGAGGATGTGAGAGTAACATGAAAAGAAATATCATAACTTAACAATCATTCTGGGATTAGGAGTAATTGTCAATGAAAGTTGTGGAATCGTCATCAGAGGAGTTATTCCAGCCTTGTTATGAGCTTTTGAGATAAAACAAAGTGCTGGAAAACTACAGGGAGTGATTGGGGAAACCTACATGGTCCCATTTGAAGCCAGAAATCCAAAATTAGATATTTTAGGCCACACTGAGGAAGCTTCATTCATTTCAATATAAATAGAGGGATGGTGGTGAAGCATCTAATGAGTGTCATTAAGCCCCACTAAAAGTCAGTGTTCCTGATGATCTGAAAGAACTCTTTTTTGTCTTAATTAAAGCCCAGCAAATCAGCACCAAAGCTGGACAATTAGACTTGGAAGAAACTGCCGGCCCATCTTCCCATTGTAAACTGGGCAAATTGGGTTGAATCAGAAAAATATATCTGACCTTGACCCAATAGTGGGAGAGCAGCAACTGCCTTTCTCCTGGGCATTGTATCACTGATAGCTGGAAATCACTGGAACTCAATCAATCAGTCAAACAATCATTCATTCAATCAATCAATCAATCAATCAGTCAATCAATCAATCAATCAATCAATCAACTACTGGAGACCAGCAGGAGAATTCTAGATCCCTGTGCTGTAAATCAAGATGCTGGTGAACGATAGGGAAGGGGATGTTGCTGTTTGGGAGCTCTGTTTTGTTGTGAAGAGAGGAAAGGCATTTCTTGCTCTGAGGAGGGGATTCCCAAGGCTGATGCCTTGCTGTCCTCATCAATTAGGTCACTGACTTGAGGACTTATCAATTTGTTTTTCTCCATGCTGAACATGTAACTCACCCACCTGGGGTGTGATCCAGTGCAGGATACTCCCAACAGTGAAATTTCTGAGGCAGAATTGTGCTGGGCTGTGGGTATTAGGACCAGAAGAGCACTGACAACTTAAGTCGAAATTCCAGATTGCCAGAGACTGCAGGTCTGTGTTCAGTGTTTGCTGTCACCATGATATTTTCTAAAAAAATCCCTTTGCCAGGATTTTTCTCCTGAGAAGCTGAGAAGCCTCAGAAAAGAAATGTAAACCATAATTATCTGAATGCTTGGAATGTGGTTTGGAGGTTGCTTACCAACAGGTGCATCTTTGATTTTTTCCATGTGAATTGTTTTTACTTAATGACCAATCACAGTCCAGATGTGTCAGACTCTCTGGTCAGTCATGGGTTTTTATTATCATTTCTCTCTAGCCTTCTGATGTCTCCTTTCTCTTTATTCAGTATAGTTTTATAATATCATCATATCATATAATCATATCATATCATATCATATCATAAATCAGCCTTCTGAGAACTTGGAGTCAGTTCTCATCTCTCACCTTGTCCTGGGGACCCACAACACTGCAACAATTGGTGACCACAGCTTACCAACATTTTGCTCTTTGTTTATCCTTTAGGATGATGTTACAAGATTAAGAGGTAATTTGTCTTTCCTTTGAATCAGGGCTTTGTCCAGCCTCTTGCTATCTATGATTACAATAGTGAGAATTATGGACAAATATCAACCAATTTAAAAAAAAGTAGAAACACAGACCTAGAACCATTTATCTAATGACTTAAAATGAGACATGGCTTCCTGAAGGTGTGAATAAAAGATTTTAAAACTGAAGCCACCTATGGTCATTTTTCCAGTAAGTGTAGGCAATAAGCAATAAATACGGGTAAGATCCAGAAGGGAAGAAATTACAGGATGTGGGATACAAATGCTGGATGTTCTTTCATCATGGATAAGGATATCTTCCAACATCATGTTGCATTCATATATTTGGGATTTTAATCTAGTTGATAATGGCTTAAAAATGGGAAATTCACGTGCCCATTCAAGAAATACCTGAAAGGAATTCTAAAAAAACCCCCAAATTCGAATTTCTTGTGGAATACATCCCTTTCAGCAGGAGTCACAGTGTAATGGTCTCCCACAGTGCAGGCTCGAGCACTGTGTTAGATAATGAGCATCCATAGGTCTCCTGTCATGTTCTTGGATCAAGAAAAGGCACAGCAAGGATGGGGGCTATTTTCCTGTAAGTGGGTAAATTTCTATTTGGAAAACTTAGGGTCAAATATTTATCTGGCTATGAATGTGTTAGTTACCAAAATTGAGCAATTTCTTGTTAAAGGCAAGAGATTCTGCAACTTAGAGAGGAATATTTTACTTAACATAATTAAGTTCTTCACAACACCATGTATCAGTTTTGAAGGACTGAGGGCAAGATGGACAGATAAATAACTCTAATTTTTTTTTCTCTCTTAGAATTTAACTCACCATTAACTTGCTGCTATATCTGGTCAATCCCCTTCAGCCACATTCCACTCCAAAGGTTGCAGCCACAGCAGTGGATGTTGTTTTAAAGAACTTTACCTGAACATTTCTGCTTTTTTATTCCAGTGACTGAAAAACATTCAGTAGTTCTTCACCTCTTGCTACTTCCTTATCAAATCTTACATCCACATTAAATTTATAACAGAGGAGCAAAATCAAATTATTACTTTTATTAAGTATATTTTTGCTATTGCAAGATCATGATTTTCATGAAGCATTTTCAAAAGGACCAGAAGAAGCCTAATCTAAAGTCAACAGTCTTTCTAATCTCACCGTGTTCTTGTTCAAGATGAAATAACTAGCCTGAAAACAGAAGGAATAAACCAATTTAAAATTCCAGAAAATGTTGGTTTCAAGTGCTTCAGGAGCAGGTTCTGTGTCTTTGACTTTTATACCACAGCCAAACCCAAAATGAGTGACTTCAGCCATCTCTTTTTTCCTTACAGAATTCCTTCCACAGTCCACATTCCAGAAGTTTGTCATGTTTCATTTTAACTTGCTCTCTTACTTAGGAGACATCAGGAAAAAATATTGTGTATCCATGAATATTGGGGTGATAAAGTAAGGGCAATCTGACAAAACCTAATATCCCTGAAACAAATTAGAACTCTTTTATTGTTATTATTTTAGGTAATTAATGGGTCTCTGTTGTCTGCAGCTATAGTTATGGCAATTAGTTCAGCTTAGCACAAGTCTCTAATTTCCTACATCAATAAATGTAAGATCAGGGCAGGATCACTGTCAAACACAGTCATTGTTTACAGCAAATTCATCTTCATAAGTGCCTGACTATAAACAGAACATCTCTCCACTGAGGTTTGCCTAAAAATATCCTTAGAAATGCTGGGAAATACTGGAGGGAGGGAGGGAGAGAGAAAAATGCAATAGATCTTCTGCAAAATTGTAAGCCAAAATGTCGGTGTAAGGAAGACGTTTATTTTCCTCTACTCCTTAAATGCTACATGAAATAGAAACTCTATGGTCTTGTCCAAGCCAAGGGAAAAATGCTTTCTAAGGGATCGGGAGCTGGACTTAAAGGATCCTTGGGGGTCTCTTACAACTCAGGATATTCCTTGATTTTCTATGATTTACTAAGGTTACAAAATCTGGTTAAATGCGGGAGAAGTGTGAAGAGGGAATGAGAGAAACAAGGATTTGATAGGAACATAGTGGTGAAGACAGGACTGAAAATCAGGTGCTCACCTACAAACCACAAAGGGACACAATAATTTGGTCTCCATTCTTTGAGGAGGAATTTTAGGGAGGAAGAAATCTGAGGGAGCTCTCACTTTGGAACCCTAAGGAAAGACCTTAAGGAGAGATCCTTCCTCTGCTGTAAGACACTGACTCTACCACTATTCCCCAGGAAGGAATGGCAAGGATAAATCTACTCTAGCATGAGCAAAACTCATATTGAGGGCAGTGAAACGCCAAATGCATTAATTTCTGCCATCAAGTTTGTGCTCCTCGATAGGGGCAGCACTAATGAAGTAAACCCAAGGAACAACCTTCTACATCATTCTATGGGATTCCTGCCACAGGCCAATCTGGTATAAATATTTGTATTTATTTTTAGTTACACTACCTGAATTAAAAGTAAATTTTAAAATGTGTAGGGAACACTCAGATATTTGTTTTTATGGGACAGGAAGAATATCCAGTGTTTAAGGAGGCAGTTGTTAACAATAAATAAGATTTAGAGTACATTTCTATCAGTGTCTGGTGTAGCAGACCTGGGACGTCACAAACTGGTTCTGAGTCCCACAGATTTGCTGTTTCCTTTTGAAGAGAGGAGTTCTGCTTCAGTTAAAAATTTTTTAAAACATCTAAAGAAACCCTAAAAAATGTATGAGGCACATTTGAAGACTATAATCCTCTATCTCCCCTTGAATTCATTAGATTTGGGCTACCAAACACATTGGAGGTTTCAATAGGTTCTTACTCCATATATCTGTGTTAGGCAAGTTGCTTATTACCAGAGGAGTCTCCAGAAAAGAGGAAACAAAAACCCCTTATGAGCATACAGTTTCCTCTTTCTCCTCCCCAAATGAGCAAAAAACCTGTTGAGATGACATTTTTGATAATGTCTTATGGCAGGTAAATTAGGCAAAGTGTTAATTAAAATCTGAGAGTTAATTAATGAGATCCACTGCACATTAAAGATCATTACTCCATCTGAAAAGAGTAATTAGAGAGCAGTTGCTGGTGTGTTTTATTCTCCTGGGTGTTTTGCTGACATGCCACATAAGTCATTCGATGTTGAGAAAATAATCTGCTGATCTCCATATTTACTGTGATTATTAGATAATTGTGGCAAGTTAAGCTGTAGCAGGGAGAATCCTCTTTCTACTAGATTTCCTCTGAACTACTTATTCATCCGTCTATTTATCTGGCCTCTCATGTCCCATAATTAAGTCATTAGTGATAATAATAATTTCCAGTCTCCATTTTAACTGGTTGCTTTCACCCAAAAAGCTCCTATTGTTTAAAACACTTCAGATAATAGGCTGGAAGTTCAATAAATCTGCTCTGTTGTGCTGCTGGCACTGCTGGGTTGTGTGGCCATGGGCAAACTTGACTCACTTCAATTCCCAAGCAGTTGTCAAATGAGTCTGTGAACTTGTGTGATGAGACCTCTGATGGCTGGGATGTCAGTCAGCAGCTGTGGTAATCACTCACAGGGAATTACTCTGAGAAAACAGATAGTGAATAATTCTTCTTGTCATTTTCTAAATAGCAAATCCTTGAAAATTTCCAGAATTTCATCATCATTGATTGCAATTGTTGCTGCTGAAAAATGCACAGTTGGATGTCATTGTTTCCTCTGGTTGCTTTAATTCATTGTGGATTTTTTCATCCTAGAATGGTTTGGGTTGGAAGGGGCCATGAGGATCACCCAGTTTCATTTCCCTGCCGTGTGAAGGGAACCTCCCACTATCCCAGGTTGCTCAGAGCCCCATCCAGGTGGCCTTGAACACACTTCCATGGATGGGGAATTCACAGCTTCTCTGGGCTGTGCCAGTGCCTGACCACCCTTGCAGTAAAAATTTCTTCCTAACACCCAGTCTAAATCCAGCAGAAAGTCATTTCACCTTGTCTGGTCACTGCAGAGATGTTTTTGGGGACGCCTTTGAGAAATCAGTTTGTGTTTGTCTTCACACACTGGCACAGCAGCTCACTCTCAGATCCATTAGTTTTTTGCCTGTTATTTGTGCTGCCTTTATTCAAAAATACCCTGGAGCAACATTGCTTGCTTCAGTTCAAGTTTAATATTTCATGTCCTGCCATCTTCGTCCAAGAGAATTGTTCCTCTTTCCCTTTAGGATCCCTTCATCAGCTCACATTTCAAAACCACATTTTTCTCCATCTCTCCTCCACCCCTTTACCCCATCCGTCTTCCCAGCCTTACTCTGCCCTTCACCTCCAGCCCTTGCAAGCTGTTACCTTTCTAAATTTGTCCTGCACTTCTGAATTTGCCAGATGTTTTCCACCTAGCAGTACCCCAGGTCAGGATCTATTGGCTGCAGGACTCTGAAATTGCTCATTTCATGTTTAGCTTCATTAGATAATCTCAAGGTTTCTGCTACAAAGGAGGTGGATGCCTTCTGCAAGTTTGGTTTTGTTTTTGTAGTTTTTTTCTTAAGCTAAAGATTTCTTCAGAAATCAAATTAAGAATACATAGAGACCAGACCTCTGTGATATCTTGCAATGATATTTGAAGTGAAGCTGCAGAAAAAAAAAATTGAGATGTGTATTTTGGCTCCATGGAGTAAACTCCAAAACACTTTCTCCTCTCTTTTACTTTCAACATATATTTTTCATTTTCTCTCATACAGGAGATAATAATTTAAAATACTTGTTGCCTTCTCTGTAGACCACTGAATTAATAATTTCTCAGTACTGGTTGACCCCCTGTAAACTTTCAGCTGGCAATGCAGTGTTCTGAAGAGCCAACGTAAGTGTGCTGTCAGCTGCTGTGTTTCTTCTGTGGCTTTACAAGGATTTTTTAGAGGAAGTTTGCATTTCTTCATGCAGCCCTTTTATCTTCCAGAAATTCACTGTTTGTAATTTCAAAACCTTTCCTGCGTGCTGGACCGATAGTGACAAAAAGCCTTTTCCCACATGTGGTGAAGATGTCAATATTTTTCACCCGTCCTTCAAAAATCATTATTTAGGTCATGGAAACAAAATGGAATAAAATCTCAGGTATGATACCAAACTCTGATGGTTTTTGTCTTGAAATTTTTGTGTGACAAAGTTTTCCTATGTCTCAGAACTGGGTTTCTATTTTTCCAAAGGAAGTTCAGGTGTTATTCTTGTTCTGCTTCAGGAATCTGAGAGCTTGTTTTATTTCAGATCTAATAAAACACACCAGAAGGGCAGAAACAGTAATATTTGCTGGTTAGTAAACATGTGCATGCCTCAGTGTAGCTGATGGCTCCACTGAACTAGAATCCTCCTTTCATCCCTCCTCCCTGGACACATCTGACGATAACTCTTTATTAAAATGTCAAGCCATTCTGGGAATTGATTAATAAAAAAAGAACTCTGGAATTGGCACAACACTTTATGTTAGAAATTCTTATTAATCCACAAACTACATCCACAGAGCAGGATGGCAGCTCCTCCCAAATGCATTGAGCAGAGACACAACACAGACAAATGGTTCAGAGAGTCAGAGAAAGGTTTGGGGCAGGGGGGACCTTTAAAGATCACCTGGTCCTGCCATCCTGCCAAGGCCCAGGACATCAGACATCAGATCAGGCTACTCAGAGCTTCTTCCAATTTATCTTGAACACTGTAATGTCCCAAGATTTTTCCCAATGTCAATGTCCCTGCCTAGGCAATTTTCCCCCTGTTTTATTATGATCATGAGCTCCTTACTCAGCCACGCTGGTCCCTTTCCTTCCTTGCGTGTTGGAATCAAGAGTTCTTGTGCTCTGTGAAAAATTGTTTGAGTTGTTGCCATTTCCCTTCTACCCCTGGGGGTACTTCTCCATTTCAACTCACATCTTGTCCCAGGATAGCTGAGAAGCAGCCAGGACTGGTATTCAATCCCAGAAAAGAAAATTTTCCCAGTTTTCCCACAGGGAACAGACAGACTCCTTAAATTAAAAAGCTTGATTGTTCAAGTGATTTAATACTTCAGGTTGTTCAGAGGATTTAGTACTACATGAAAGTTGTTTTACAATCAATTAGAGTTAAGAAAGGAAGAAAGCTCTCCCAAACACAATTATACAATTCTATATTCTTATTCTATATTATACAATTCTTGTGTACACAATTAGATTCAAGTGAATATGGATGATTACCCTTCAGCCTGAACCATCATCCTAACCTATAGAGCAACAGATAAAATATGGGGTTTTTTTCTATCAGATAATTTAAAAAATAAAGATAAACATTTGAGTGACTTCCACCATCACTATTAGATCAGTGATGCTTCTGATTACATAGTGAGGTACTATTAAAGAGCACTTAAAATCATTATTCTGTTGTGTTACTGAGGGTATTACAGACAATGAAGACATCTCAGGATTTGGAATTTCTTTCACAGCAAGTCACCACAGGCTGAAATGCTGTTCTAGAGGGATATGGATCAATTCTTGCTCTGTCCTTGTAAAGCCAAGGGGTTGTCCCCACAGTGTCCCCTTCCCAGGGTCCAGACACTTGATTTAAAGACTCTCTGATAAATCATATGCCTAAGATAACTAAAAAAATATTGTGTAAAAAATAACAGAAGCTTTGTGGGGCAGGGATCCAGATTTCATGCAGTCCATGTGGGTTCTGATTTCTCACAGAAACTTTCCTTAAAAAGTGGGGTAGAGCAAAGTCCTGCAAAGGCTTATTCTTTTTCTTTCCTTTCCCTTCCCTTCCCTTCCCTTCCCTTCCCTTCCCTTCCCTTCCCTTCCCTT